>JANIJI010000008.1:1195000-1330000 GCA_024500535.1 Leptonema lineaticorne | reverse complement strand
ATGAAAACGCGCCGCGATAAATTGTCGTCATTCGCGCCGTTGAAAAGCGGAAATGTTTCTTTTAGCGAAACTCCACGATATATAAATAAAGACGATTTTTAGTTTTAAGATATCGAATATATAATGTAAAATAAATATATACAATTGATCATAAATTCTATATATTTATGTAAAATACGCGTTTTTCGATATACTACTGTGATCAAAAATTATGGTGAAATTGTCATTTAAAACTATCAGGAAGGCAGGTAAATTTTTTTCCTAGGTTGGTAGAACTGTTTATAACATTTGTCAAGAATTTGTTTGTCAGAAGATTTAATTATCTCCGAGTTACACGTGTTTTTATAACTTTCGATTACATCATCTCGATAATGCACAATGTCATACTGCATTGGTTCTTCGCGATTTTATGCCAAAAACTCGACTCATATCGTTCCGCAACCACCGTATTCGTCTGATTTGGCTCCGTGCAACTTTTGGCTATTCAGCAAACTCAAAAGGTTGCCAATGCGGACACGCCGTTTTGACACGATTGAGGAGATAAAAATCGAATCGAAGAAGGTCTTGAAGGCTATACCGGAAAAATACTATTTCGATTGTTTCAAGGACTAGATAAAGTGGACGGAGATTACTTTGAATGGGATGAAATTGATTTGAAAAAATTAATATAGAATTTAGATTTTATAAACAAATTCACTTTGATCACAGTATTAATATGTCGAAATTGGAAATCTTCATTTAGATATACGTCATATAATTTAAAAATGATGAAAAATCAATTTTTTCGCCATATTGAAAATATAGAATTTGTAATTTTGTCGGTGAATTGATACACATCATAAAATAACGATTTAATTGTACATGTTGGCGGTTCGGCGATATTGTATTTCGATTATGGTAATATTTCAGATTGAAACGAATAAATTTTCCGTGATTACGTTGCATTGTGTATGACTAAAGGACGTAAGCGACATTTGTTAAAATAAATGTATCGATGAAAGTATAATATGTTTTATTTAATTTTCCGTATATTAATTAATATTCATTATATTTTGATTTATTAATTATATATTTATTTATTTTTATACCGTCGTTGTTAAATCTATATATATATGCTATGTGCAAAAAAACTTTCAGATACATACCGAATAAAAATGTAATATGAAGCAAACACTTACCATAGTTAATATATATAATATAATGCATAAATATTAGGTTCTTTAAAAATAAAAATAAAGAAAAGATAACCAACGTTCAACGAGTGCAGATCGTTCGTGTACCATTACCAACTACAAATAAGTTGAAACCTACGAGCAGGGCTCGGGTTAGTGCAATCGGACGCACTTGACGAGCACGAACACCGCTCGTCTTAAAGCAAGTATAATTATTTTTTTAAGATAATATTTGAAATGTTTTAAACAATTCAATATTATCATATATGTTAATAAAAATCAATATACATTATAAATTAATCTTGATATATTTGTAATAAAATATTCAGACGATGTTTTATGAAAATAAAAAAAATTCAAAGCACTTGCGCCCCTTTGATTCTTTATTTATTTTTTTTCCTCACTTCACATGCATAAAACGAATAATAATCGTCGCTCGCATACAAAAGTTCGCGTACATATATTCAATTTAATTTCCCATTTCGCGGATCGTTACTTCGAAACGGGAACACCGGGAATAATTTCCAGAAAGAGTCGTTCGCTCCCGGTTTTCGCCGACCGGCACATTTGAGAACCGCCGGTTGAAAACATGCCGCGTTTTGAGAACATCTGAAAATTTCGTATTTGCGAACCACTTTCCGGTATCGAGCTTAAAATATTAAACGAATAAAAATATTATATATATATATATATATATATATATATATATATATAATAAAACTTGTACGAATGTGTGTATGTAATAACTGTTTGTAAAGTAGAATATTATTTATTTTAATAATAATTGAATTATTTACAGATTATTTTGAATTAAAAAATATATAGTCGTATTCTATATATATTAATAATAAAATATTGTTTTAGTGATCGAAAATCTTGTTGTAATAAATAATTTTAAGAGTTGGATAACTGACAAAATTTTAAACTTGTGCTTCTTAATTAAAAAAAAAAAAATAATTTTATACAATTTTTTGCTATTTCTAAATAAATAACATTTATTTATATTAGACTATCCCATATTTTTTTGAATACAAAATATTTTATCACGTTTCAAATTTTAACACACATTCAATACTTTTAACGAAATTCACGTTGATAAATATTTTTAATCAAAATTTCGTCTATTTTATAGTAAAATAAAAACATTTTCAAAATTAGTTCTAAAAATTGAATTAAAATTTAAAATTAGACGTTTTATCTAAAACCGCGGTCACACTTTCGAATCGCTGATACATATTTAATTGTCGAACGTATTCGTTTTTCGAACGTTACACATCTGCAAACAAACAAACGCGACGATTCGTCTACACAGCGGAAAACAGACATTTCCCTTATGAAAGTAGAACGCGAATATATATATATATATATATATATATATATATATATATATATATATATATATATATATATATATATATATATATATATATATATATACGTGTAAAGAAAAACGTATAATAATAATTCAACAGATAAATAGACAGATACGTAAGAACAACCTTTTGTGTTGTTCTCCTATGTTTTTGCTTTTAGTACGCGAAAACCCTTCGCGGAACAAGAGCAAATATCTGATGACAAAAGAAAAGGGCTCGACGGTTTTCCCTTTGAAATATGATCTTCGAAGCAGACTGCGATTTGATCTTTCGTCCGTTTTGTCAAAAGGCGAAGAAGGCGAATAGCGGCCCGTTAAAAAACTTTCACTACGCCTCATAGTCAAATCTCGTATCCATTTTTGCTACCTTTATATACCGAAAAATATTCTATTTATTCATATATATATATATTTCATTTTGCATACGTGTTTATATAAATATATATATGTGTGTGTGTGTATATTCATAAGGGAAAAAAGGAACCCTTGTCGACCGCGAATCGTGCATCGTTTGCTAAGAAGCAGTAGGCATTTCTTAAGAGGATTTAGACTCCTGGCAGGAGTACCAGAAAAAGGATATCCGGTCTGACGTTGACAAAGAAAATGTATGAAGCGCATATGAAGGCTTAGATAATACAAAGTCTTACTTGTCTGCGATAAAAACGAATGAAGTACGCACGCTGCGCGAGCTCTTATGTAAAGTGAGCGTACTTTACCTATATTATTATATTCACATACCCCGACAGCGCTTCTCAAACTTTTTCAAATCTCCGACAATCGTACGTTCCATTTATTTTACAATACACATTATTAAAAGTTTGAAATTTTCATATATCTCTCATATATATATATAATATATAGATACATTTAATAATGTTTTCATTCCTTAATAAACTCAAACACTATTTTTTTTAATATAATTTTATTATTACAATATCAATTGATACAATTTTTATTTTATATTATTAAAATTAAAACACGATTTTAATTAAATATTTATTTCACGTCACATATATTGAGAATCATTACACACACACACAAGCACACATATATATATTATAAGCGAGTGCTTCAAGTTTCGCGGGAAAAAGCTACGCTAAAATTCAAGTTATGAAGTGGATCTGAAGAGGGGGGTGCGTGGGGGAAAAATCGAGAAAAATAAGGAAAAAATCGCGAAAACCGCCCTCACCCCCTCCACCACCACAGCATCGGCGGAAAGTGGCTCAAAATAAAAACAAAACGCAGAATTGAAAAAAGTTTTATGTGTATTTTTTTTTGCGCTCTCCTTATATATATATATATATATATATATATATATATATATATATATATATATATATATATATATTGTCCGCCAGTCTTTTCAGCTGAAACGGGACAAACTTTATGCCGCACTTCATTTCGCCAATTTAACTTGTTTTGATTGTTACCATAATGGACTCCATAAATATATATATATATATATATATATATATATATATATGGTATATGTATGTGTGTGTGCGCGTGTGTTTTTTATATGCTTTTACATGAAAGTATTTTTATTTGTTAAATTATCTTCCGGGGAAAGGGGGGGGACGGAATTTTTAATTAGAATGTATGGTAAAATCGTAATAAGATTATTCGCAAAATTGAATTGCTTTCATTTTGGGAAACGGCATGAAAACAAAAAGTACTTTTGCAATAGTCAGTACGAAAGTTAATTAATTTTATATTTAGAAAACGAATTCTGCTCTCTGATATATTTTTCTTTTTCAGAGTAATAAATAATTAGAAACTTAATAAGTAATAATAAAATCATAAATTGAAAGTGAGTTTCAAAATATGATAAATTATCTATTGAAAATTGTTTTAAATTGAGAAAAATTTTTATACTTTATCTTATGAAATAAATAATATAAGTAGTATAATATAATAGAATTGAACGTAAATTTATTTTAAAAAATTGATTTAAGCGATGAAAACTTTATTCAATTGAAATATTTCATAAAAAATATAATAAAAACGATTTTAAATTATCATTATATATCATACGATTTTCATAATATCAATCGTAAATTTTTTACCGATAGATTTATTAGCATTTTATTTAGAGACGTTGAAAAAAAAAAGAAAAAAAATAGGAAAGACAAATGTTCTCATCGAAAAGTTAACAATGAGAATAGATTGAAAAGCGGCGGATTCGAACCCCCCTTTTTTACCCCTTTTTTTGTTTGTTTTCAAATTGAAAATTGCGCTCGCGATATCGAGAGAATTTTCTTTTCGAGAAAAATAATAAAACTACCGCCGAAAAGTTGTCGCCGATAAATCTTCGACTTTTCATTTAAATGCGGGGCAATTTTTTATTTTTTTTTTATTTTTTTATATCGATTAGAAAATAGAATTCGCCAAAAATCGTAAAAAGAAATTACGTTATTTATATTATATTTGAATATTTTTATAAATTATTTTACATTAATTAAATGCTTTGAAATATCAAAATAATTTTAATTGAAAAATTTCACCTAGCTTTAAATTATTAAATTATATTATAAATATAATTTTTCGTACATATATATATATATATATATATATATATATATATATATATATATATATATATATGTATTATTATTATATTGTTTAATTTAAATTATACGTAATTGAGATAAAGTGGTTAAAATTTTAACTAAAAATAAAGAATAAAAAACAAGTAGACGTGGTTTATGAAACTCATTTATATTAAATAAGAAAAATTGTAATATTTCATTTACTTTGTAAAATAATAATTTTCGTGCAAAAAAAAAAAATTCACATAATCTGATCTAAAAAAATAAATTTATTCTTTAAGATATATTTTATAATTTTTCTAAAAATCAAGCAATTTATTTTAAATCAAATATTTTTAAAAATATTGTATACTAATAGTAATTGATGAATTTGTTTAATATTATTAAATCTTTAAATAAATAAATTGTCTTCAAGTGAAATATATAAAGAATGAAAAACTCAGTTCACGTAGTAGGAATTGGTTTGTGATTTTCCAGAAATAGCTTTTAATAGAAATGGGTCAAACGTAGGGATTTTCCTCAGGGAATGCATTGAAAATAAGGCGGTCAGAAGGAAAAAAAGTCACAACAGTAGATAGAAATGACAAAATAATGAATCTAGATGTGATACTTTTTGTATTTCCATTCTTCTATTTATATTCTATCTCTCAAATGACAAACATTATTTTATATATAAAAAAAACAATTATTTTTTTATGATTATTAAATTATGAATATTTTTGTCAAAAACTCGACTTATATCGCTCCACAACCACCGTATTCGCCTGTTTTGGCTCCATGCAACTTTTGGTTATTCAGCAAACTCAAAAGGCCAATGCGAGGACGCCATTTCGACACTCGAAGGTTATACCGAAGTCTCGAAGGTTATACCGAAAAAAGACTATTCCGACTCTTTCGAGGACGGGAAAAAACATTGACAAAAGTGTGTTTTATCAGATGGAATTTACTTTAAAGAGAATGATATTGATTTGGAAGAATAAAATAAAGAATTTACATTTTTATAAACAAATTCACCTTACTTTTTGATCACAGTGTTATATATATATATATATATATATATATATATATATATATATATATATATATAACATTATATAAAAGACGGTTCTTGTAATGAAAACTTTTTATTAATAAAAGCTTTATTGTGTCTTCGCATTAACGTTGAAAATATCCGAAACTCCGTGCATATTTTAATAGAGGAATCTCAATTAAATCAGTCCCGAGTCGGTTAATTAATAATGAAAAGAAAACGACACGGGCAAAAATAAAATAAAAAAATAGAAAAACGGAGAAGAACTATTTTAAAATACGTCACACGGATCTATTAAAATGGAATGTGGTGGAATTTTAATAATTTTCCAGCGGCGGAAAAATTACGATCTCGACCGAATAGTAAAATAAAAACTATGAATATTAATCGGCATTATGGCTTTGATGAAGATTTTTGTTCGAGCAAAATTATTATTATTATCATCATTATTAATATAGCTGCGTTTTAAATAAGTATGCTTGGAAAATTTTAATTAAAAATTTTATTAAAAAAAAAACTGTATTAAATTGAAAATATCGAACGACTTTGACTATTTTTAATAAGAAAATGAAAATGTGCGGTTGAAACGGACGATGTTTTCGTTCTATTGACGATATAAGGATTCTCACGCACACACTGAAATATATCCTCGGGCAATATGTGTAAATGTAGGCGAATGAATAATGTATGAACGATTAAAATAGAAATTAGACGCTTTGGGTATTGCGAGGTACAACGCATGACGGATCATTGGGATTCTACTATGACCTATTCACCTATTAGTATACGCACACGTGTTCCCAATACAGTGGGATCACGCTTAATATTAATAATTAATAATCAATAAATAATATTAATAATCATATATAATGCTTATTCAAATTTGAAATTTATGTCAAATTATATATATTCACAATATTTTTTGTTATTAAAAATATTATAAAAAATATCGGTTGATGAGACAATTTAATGGTGGTATACGACGACCTATGAAAGTCTAACGTGAGCCACCGGTGGTACACGACGTCGAATATAAAGATTCAAATCGAGCGTAAACCTTGCAAAATATCTAAAATTTAAAAATAAAATTTGCACATACGGCAATCCTTATATGATTTTTATATTATATTATATATATATATATATATATATATATATATATATATATATATATATATATATATATATATATATAAATTTCATTAATTCGTCACTAGCGTCGAAAGCGACGTCGCACTGTATACATGGCGTACGATAAATAAGGACCCGGAATAAATTATGCGTCGTCGTGGACTTCGGGATTCTGGACCTTCGGATATCCCGCGGGACACGGCGCTCACATACAAATTCGGGACGCTTACGACGCGAAACCGGGACCATTTGAAACCAACCCTGAAAATGCGACCGGGGTGAGATACACCCCCACGGGAATGTCCGAATCCCGACCACTAAATCATCTGTCCTACGTCTTTTTTTCCTTTATATATATATATATATATATATATATATATATATATATATATATATATATATATATATATATATATTATTTCTATTATTTACGCATTATACGTCGTGTACGCAGACTTTTGGACTTTTCGACGATAACGTACAGGACGTGTTTTATAAGATATTATATTATATTTTATGAAATTTCCTATCCATCGGGACTTTTATAGTTTTATCCTGTATTTATATAACATTTTTATGGTACAAATATAAAAAAAAGATGTCGAATTTATGACACTTCCGTTATTATTTCATATATATAACATTCGTATATTTCGTTTGTATATTATTATTATGATAATAATTATAAATTTAATATACTAGTAAAATAAAATAGATATAACTTCATAATATATATATATATATATATATATATATATATATATATATATATATATATATATATATATATATATTACTACTGTATTTTTCGAATTTCAATGTAAATACAACGTATTAAATTATAAATACCAATTGTTATATAAATTATATGGTTTCCAACCTTAATATGTCAAATAAATCAATCTTAATTAATTTATTGAATAATCAATCATTCAAAAATTTAATAATAAACTATATTAATATAGTTAAACTATATAAATTAATTATATAATTACTATTATACAATAGTAATATAATTAATTATTATTTTTAAATTTTTATCAATGTGATATTAAGGCATTATGAATAAAATATTGCACAACATAAAAAATATATATATCATCATTAGAAATATAATAGATAAAAAACATCGTTCGGCGTAAAAGTGATATTTATGCGTGACCTTAAATTTAATATTTTAGTCGTTTCGAGGACATAATTCACGCGATGTCCTTTTGATTTTACGCTCAGTCTATAACTGTCGTTATAAACGATTACTATATCTTAATTTATGGTGAGGTTAACTGTATGCCACGAAATTTTAGGATAAAATATCCTAGCAGGCAGCGAAAACTATATATATATATATATATATATATATATATATATATCGAAAGAGAAAGGAAGAATTATGCGATCCCTTTTTCCGATGAACCGTTTTCAACGTATAATTAATGATGTCGAAAGAGCATTCAATAAAAATCAGAATATGGCGCGTAAATTTACGACCGAATTCGAATTGGGCGCAAAAAAATGTTTAGGGAAAGCGGGGAGAAGTATGAGGAGAAGGGGGGTGGGGAATTGCGTGCGGCGGAAAAATCGCGGTGTGGAAAATCCGTCGCAATTTTCATTTCGGACCGTTAACGGGAACGGGAGCGAAATTCGACGACGGAAAACCTGTTTGGCCGTGGAAAGTTTCGTTAATATCCGGTCGCAAAAAATGTTGACGACCGCTGAACGTCGTATAAAAGCAACGGTTTAAACGTCATGGACGTTTTATATCGTACGGCGTTTTCAATACGAATTAACGACGGAACTCGAGGTAAAACATTAATAATATATATATACCATATATATATATATATATATATATATATATATATATATATATATATATATATATATATATATATATATATATATATATATATATATATATGTATATTTCGAATTAGTTTTCAATCAGCATAAATTATTCTATATTACATATATTTTATTAATGACAAATATAAAAATTTATTAAGGTTTTTGCGATGAAATAATATTTTTGAAACTATATTTTAAATATTCAAAATATAAAAGGGTTGTTAGATTACTACATTTTTAAGTAATATTATGATAATATTGTGTTTCCAAAAAAATCTATTCCCCTTTCATCTATGATACATTAAATATTAATTTCACTTAAATATTATAATATATGAATCCATATTGTTTGCCGTTTTACATGAAAGTAATAATATATTCAAGAATATATTATAATATTTTTAATATTAAATAAATTTTATATTATTTTAAATAATAAATTAATTTTAATATATAATAAAATAATATGCGATTTTTATTTTTTATATAAAAAATAATTGATTTTGAGCACAATTCGTTCACACTGTATATAAAAATTCGTTCATATAAATGATTTAAAAAAAAATGAAAGGCGACCGAAAATTATGCACCGACCGATTTTTGTTAGGGTGCCCCCCCCCCCCCCAAAAAAATCGCTTAATATTCGCGCCTTGAACAATATCGTCCGCCCCCTTTCATCCCTTGTGACGTTTAACGTATGACGAATGATATTAATCTGTCATAGTACATTGCAAAAATAAAAAAAACATATATATATATATATATATATATATATATATATATATATATATATAGGGTAGGGAAAAAATTATAGGAAAAACTGCGCCGCGTTCGTATGATGGGACATTTCGAAAGTGGTCCGTAAATCATTCAGACTTTTTAATGTGCCCCAAAAAGGCACGTGAATATATCATTGGACTCCCCTTTTCGGTAAAAGGGTTAAACCGCAGGCGTGCGAATAACGTATGAAAATTAAAAATACATATAAACATACACATCAAACGTGTTTATTCATTATAATGTTGGAGTGCAAAAATCGATCAACTTATTTTTGAATAGATAATATTATATTTTACATTGAAAATATTGAGAACCTTCAGATAGTAGTAATATATTTTTTTTATATGATACTTATTATCTATTAGAAAGAAAGAACAATTTTTTAATTTTGTATGAATTCAAACTTTTATATATATATATATATATATATATATATATATATATATATATATATATATTTACACATATATAATGTGCATTAAATTATTAATTAGTATTTGATATACAATCTAATTAAATTAATTATCAACACTAATTAGATAGTGATTAATTAGATTAACGTCAGTCAAAATGCGACCATAATCAACAATTTGGTCTACCATAAATCTATAGACTATAAAGCATAACCAAAACCGAATAAACGCTTTATCATTATTTTTGTTTTAATATATGAATGCGATTTTCCAGCGCTTATTTACCATATACATTATTTAAAAACTTTCTCGTTCAGTTTTCCTTGCGGAGTGAATTCGCGGTATCTTTTCCGATTTTTCTTTCGGCTATGCACTTTCGCATTTTCCTCGCGTGGAATGTTGGAAAAATTCTGGTAAAACCGCAAATTTCCTCCCTGAACTCTTCTATTATGCATGTGAAAAGTGGTGCAAAAGTTTTCAAACCGATAAAACTTATTGCCGAACGTCGACTAATTTTCCATAAAGAATTTTCCGAACATTCGTTCGATTTAGTTGTATTTTTACTTATAACATTCTTTTATTTCTCATTTACGAATAATACAATATTATTATTTATATTAATAATAATGGACCATGTCATACTGAAAACTTGTCTCATATCGTTCTGCAATCACCGTATTCGCCTGATTTGGCTCCGTGCGACTTTTGGCTATTCAGCGAACTCGAAAGACCAATGCGGAGACGCCGTTTTGACACAATTGAGGAGATAAAAACCGAATCGAAGAAGATCTTGAAGGCTATACCGGAAAAAGACTATTCCAATTGTTGATTTTTTTAATTTTATAAAAAAAATCACTTTACTTTTTCATCATAGTGTTATAAGCATTTTAATAGAATTATTGATATTCTAATATTCTTTATATATTTGTGTGTGTGTAATATTTTGTGATTGATTTCATCAACGATAATGACGAAAATGTGAACAGGCGAAAATGCGAAACGGCTCAGAAACGGAAGTCAATTAAACCGAATGATTTCTTCGACGCCTTTGAATACAGCCTTAGAATCAAATACGAGAGGGGAGACGAACTAAATACGCGCGGATTTCTATTGAAATATGTTTCGTTTTTGAAATGTCGAAAAGATTTTCGATGCGAAATCGAGGGGGCGATGGTGGTTTTGTGTGTGTTTGTATTCGCAGTATCCTTAGATTCGTTTCATCTTTCGCATTTCGAAAGACGAGGACGGGGCGATTTCGATTGGTCTTATTACGTATTCTCGATGGTTGTTGCCGACGTTTATTCAGTATCCAAGATTCGTAATAACGATCCGAGTTTATACTGTATACGAAAATCGAGGGAAAATCAGAGGAAAACTTTGCCGGAATTTCCGAAATCCGAGTTTTCGTCTGTGGATTTTTTTTTTGGTGAAAGAGAGATAGAACTCGCGGAAAACGACACCGACCGCGTCTTTACTGAAATCTCAAAGAAAATTTATTGAGGTTTCTTATCGATGTTAAAATGAGAAAATAGCTTATATAGAAAAAAAATAGTACATATAAAATAAAATATTATATCAAAGTTTTCTAAATTAATACTAAAATAGTTGAGGAATGAAATTAATTTATTTTTAATATTAATAATAAAATTTATATGGCATAATTGACCTTTATATTCATAATATATCACATATAATATGTCTGAATTCCGTACAAAATAATGAAAAATATAGAGAATCTTCGGCGCCATAAAACGACAATAATTCGTCTAAACGAGGAAAAACCTCGGAGATGGAAATGGGAAAACGCTTTGGTATTTTTCCCAAGAAAGTTGCACGTAAATGACATTATTGTTGTCATTCACAAGCATTCGTCGCTCTTATAGATAAGAGTAAAAATATTTAATATCACATTTTATTCAAACGTTTAAATTATATAAAAGGTATGAAAATAAAAATTCATCTATTAAAATATTTTTTTTTTCTGATTATTTCGTTCATCGATTGACGTTTGATATTCGATAAATACATTAAGCAATTTATTTACAACGTTATCAAAATCGTTTATTTAATAACATCATCGTAAACACTTCCCGGAATACCTAAGAATCGAGTTTGAAAAATTTATTTTTGATTAAACGAGATATTGATTGATTGAACACTTGTAGCCGTTTCGAAAGCTCATCGCTCAAAATCGTTCGAAAAACGTAATTAAATAATAAATATAATATTCCTAGATAAATAAATAAATATACACGGTAGATGAACTATTTATTTATTTACGAATATATATATATATATATATATATATATATATATATATATTAACATATTTTAGCGTAATTAAAAGCGAGAAATTTTACTTCGATATTCTCGTCAAATTTTAAGATCCACTCGACGAACGAAACAATTTCTTATGTGTAATTAAAACCGCTCGTTAGCAAAAGTAAATTAAATAATAAATATATGCCAGAATTATAAATCACGAGTTTTTCTCTCGAATTTCAAGATTTTATATTATAATATAAAATATATATATATATATATATGTATGTATGTGGTTAATAAAAATGTATGTGAATCGATACTAGTTGAAAAATTGCACGCATTCGTCTTCGATTTTTTACAATGGCTTAAAACGATGTTAAAAATATATAGTAGACATTTTTTACATAGACAAAGACCGTAGAATATATAAATAGAAAGTTGTATATGTAAACGCGGCTATAATAATTTATACTGAAAATTATAATAATAATAATAGAGAAACAACGCTATTTTGTTTTTCTTTTTGGCGATATTCACGGAAAATTAACACAAAACGCTAGTAAATTTTCATCACGTTCAGCGTTCATAGCTGTAAACAGAGGCAATTAATGTTCAATTTTACATAAATGGAGTTTTCAGTCTTTTAAATGTGGTTGTTTTTTTTTCTTTAATATATATTTAATTTAATGTATTTATTAATGTCAATTTTTAGCAAAATAAACGTAAATTTTACTTATTTATTTCGATTTTGTAGTTTAATTATACTACTAAGATCAGAAAGTAAGGTGAAATTGTAATTTAAAACTCCCGGACATTAGGAAGGCGGGTAAATTGTATTTTTTTTCTAGATTGGTAGGACTGTCTATAACATTGGCCGAGCGTCTGTTTAATTATCTCCGAGTTTCACGCGTTTTTATAACTCTTGGTTCCTTTATCATGATAATACATTATGTCATACTGCATTGGTTTTTGCCTAAAACTCAACTTACATCATTCCGCAACCACCATATTTGCCTAATTTTGCACCACGCGACTTTTGGCTATTTAGCATACTCAAAAGGCTAATTGCGGGGACCCCATTTTAACACGATTGAGAAGATAAAAACCTAATCGAAGAAGGTTTTGAAGGCTGTACAGGAAAAAGATTATTTCGACTGTTTCGAAGACTGTAAAAAGCGTTGGCAAAAGTGTGTTTTATCGGAAGCAGATTATTTTGAAGGGATGAAATTGATTTGGAATAATAAATTATTTACATTCCATAAATAAATATACCTTATTTTTTATCAGTATTACGTAATAAATAATTTTAAATTTAAATTTGATATATATATTTTTTCAATTTAATATTTAACGAATAAGTTATTGATCTTCTTATTAAATATTTTTTTTAAATTTATACATATGTATTACTTTAAATTTTTATTTTTATTTTCATATTAAAATAATGATACATAAGACTTTTCATCTTTTATTTTTAAAAATAATTAATGATTGACTTCGTTTAATATTTAATGTACAATTTTAATATATAAACAATGTAAGAAAAAAATATGTATAGTTTTGTATAAATCTATAAAATATATGAAATATATATGAAGTTTGGAAAATAAGTAATATTGAAAAATTTTTCAAGGTATACAAACAATAAATCATTACTTATTTTGAAAATATCGACTAATTTTTAATATAAATAAAATTACTTAATATATATATATATATATATAATGTTTAATTTTTATCTTAGAATTTCGAACATTCCCCGGAGAAGTCGAAACGAATCTCTTTTTAAAAAGCTCGAATAAAATCTCTTTTATTTAATTTTGCTTCTCGAACAAGTTAAAAAGTTTATATTTGTTTACACTCGGGGATTTTTCTCTCTTTTTTCATTTGCGCATTTATTTTGTTGTATTTTATTTTATTCGTATATTAAAGAGAATATATCGATATAAAGCTCCGTGCCATTTTTCAAGCCTAAAACGCGAAAAGCAAAAAAAAACCCAGAAAAAAAGAAAGAAAATGTACGATCGAATTATTTCTTTCTTTGTATTTTATTTTATTTGTTCGTCTTATTTACGAGCGATTTAATTTATATGTTTAATCGGTGTAATGAGATTTAATCGTGTTTATATTTTGTCGGTGATAATCTTTATTTTTAACCCAATTTTTCTCATTTTACTTTTCTTAAGAAAAATTAGTATTTTATTTTATTTTTTTTAAACATTATAAACTTTATCCGTTTATAAAAAGTAAAGAACACTACAATTGTATTAATTATAAATCATTTAACATTTATCGAATCGTCGAAAAGAGACAATAATAAAACATCCGTTTCGAATTACCGAAAAGAATTATGAACGTTCATTTTTCCGGAAGTCGGAAAAACGGAAAAGCCGAATCAAATTTGAACCGCGGTTTGTATTCGTTCGAGCGATTTATTCGTTTGTTCGTTGAATTGGGGATTTTTCGAAAAAAACGCGGAAAATTCGCGGATTTTTTCCCGTCTTGCTTCGCGATTTTCTTCAATTTTTCCTGAAACGTCATTTTTATAAAAATGTAACAATTTTTTGCGAAATTTTGTTTTATTTAAATGATATAAATTTTGAATTTTACATTCTTTAAATTAATATTGATATTTTTCTATTATTAATTTTTAGTTTTATATAAATTAAATTATGTTATTTTATATAATTTCGGTAAATTTATTAACGATACAAGTCTTTAGACCATCTGAAATGTTTGATGAATAACTTTGGTCATATTTTCTTAACCTTGAAACAATACAATTGAGATTAATGAAATTAATTTATGTACCACAATATTATTATAGTTCGTGTAAAATAACGGAGCGTTGATATTAAATTTTAGAATTCTATAAAACTTAAATAATAATAGAAAAACTGTATATATTTGTAAATATATAACAAACTGGTTACTATTTGTAATATAAAAATATCGAATTTATTGCCAATAATGTAGTAATTAATCTCATTCAGTGAGATTGCGTATAAAAGTGTTATTAATATAACCTTATGGGAAATATATTCCGATTAATAGAATTCCCGCGGTAGATTTTCCGTATTCTGGGAAAATTTACGAGAATTTTTCGCGTCAATAGTATATCTCATATAAGTGTATTATTTACCGAGAACGAAAAAGAATTATTTAGACACATTCACACACACACATATGGTATATATATATATATATATATATATAATATACGTGTATAAAATTACGAAAGAGTTTGCTTTTGTGATCAGGAAGTGATTAAGGCGAGTATCCAGGGCCGCAGGCGAGATTTGAAAACGAACACCCACGTTCCGGTAACTTTTTGAACGAACCCATCCTACTTTTTTTTCTGATATGGCGAAGGCTGCTCTCAATATTGCCTCGAAGCGTCGAAGACTTTTCGAATTAAAATTAATTCTCTTCCCGTCACGTTCAATCGACCGTTTGTCCGAAGTTGTTCAGAATTAAATATGAAGGCAAACTTATTTCTTTATATCGTATATATTTATATATATATATATATATATATATATATATATATATATAAAGAGAGAAATAGAGTGTAATAATGATTTCCGGGAAGTTCGATTTAAAGAAAATCAACTCTATTTTTTTAATGTCTTTAGATCTAAATTATGACTAAATGTACGTATAAAAATATGCTGATTTTTTTTGTAATTAAATATATTTATATTTTAAATATTATTATTAATAAATAAATATTAATCAAATTTATATAATTACATTTAGTCAAACAACACTGTGATCAAAATGTAAGGTGAATTTGTTTATAAAATGTAAATTCTTCCAAATCACATTCATCCCGATCAAAGTAATCCTCGTCCGATAAAACACACTTTTGACAACGCTTTTTCCGGTATAGTCTTTAAGACCTTCTTTATTTCGGTTTTTACCTCCTCAATTGTGTCAAAACGGCGTCTCAGCATTTATCTTTTAAGTTTGCGAATAGCCAAAAATCGCACGGAGCTATGTCAAGCAAATACGGTGGTTGCGGAACGATATGAGTCAAGTTTGCAGTATGACATGGCGCAATATCGTAATGAAAGAACTAAGAGTTATTAAAACACGTGTAACTCAGAAATAATTAAACCTTTTGACGAAACGACGCTTGACAAATGTTATAGACAATTTCACCTTACTTTTTGATCACAGTAGTATATTCATGTTCATATAAAGGAAAATTAATTAAAATTTTTATGACGTTAAATATATTTATGTTTTTTTTAATTTTCGAAAATTTACTCTTCTTTTATAAATAGACTTGCGTGACTCTTATGCATAAAATGTCGCTTTACACACACACACACACATATATATATATATATATATATATATTTGCATTCATAAACGTAAATATTAAACTAGAGAGTTTTTCCCCCGTCGGAAAAAATACGGAAGTCGCTCACTGTACGTGCTTTGCACTCGGGATGCGCTTTTCCGTATGCAATTATGCGAAAAAACCGACTGCAAAAATGATTATTCGTCCCTGGGGCGTTTTCGTTTTTCCCGTCGTGAAAATCGTCGCGGTGACGATTTTCATTCGACATGCAAAACGCGTCCTTTCCCCCCCCTCGCCGTTCGGGTGGGAAAAATAAAAAGGTGCGAATTTCTGAAAATTAACTTTTCTCGCGCTCAATTCACCACCCACCCCCTCCCATCTTTTTTTTTCCCAGTTTTCCACCTTTCGATGCGACAACAAACACGAATTTGCACAATTTATCGTACCGCGTCGAATTTTCCGCTTTTTCTACTCGCTCCTCCCCTCACCTCTTTTCCCCCATTATACGTGATGTGTTTGAAATTTTTCGCGCTCTATTTTGTTTCCGGGTGACGTAAATCATTTTGAATTTAATCTGCGCTACTAGAAACAACTTGTACAAGACAAATTTTATATTTAGAATTATTTTTCATGTTTATAGTTACTGACTTATTTTGTTGTATTATTTTTTGGAAACTTATGTAACAAATTTTTTTCGTATTTCCTAAGAATTTTTTTTTAACATTGATAGATTTTGAAACATTCGTATTCAATATTTTGATAATTATATTTATTTTATAATAATAAATATCAAATTAATTTTTAATTTTATTACAAATTATATAAATTGATAGAATTTTTTTGGCAAATAAAATAAAAAGAATAAAATTCAAACTAATTTCTTACGAAATTGTTTTGTCGCCGTGTCGAAATAGCGCCATTGAACGTCGAACGTCTCGTAAAAATGAAAAGAAAATCTCAATTTACATTTCAATTGCGGGATTTTCCAATCAATTTTCGATCTTAAAAATTGAAAAACTCGACTTTCGCAAACGCAAACAGACACAATTTTTTTTTCTTCTTTATATATGTATATGACGGTGATGAAAAATCTCGTATACTTTTCATTTTACACGCGCGCCGTATATTATGGTTGAAAAAAATGTATGTATGTAACGCACATCCGAATACCAAACAAACCGATACGCTTTTTCCATTTTCCCCGAGTTTTTCCTTCCCCTTTTCCCATCTGCTTGATATTTCCCGTCACTTAGCGGTGAATTTTCCCTTCTGTTTATTTACTTTGAAACGCACCGTATCAATTTCGTCCGTGTCTGCGAATATTTATACACGCACACAAATACCTGTGTTTATATATTTTTATATACAGGATGAATTAAAATCTTTCAAAGATTTTGTTACTCAAATCAAAATAATGTACATTTCGAAATTTATAAAATTTTTGTCTACATACAACTGTGATCAAAAAGTAAAGTGAAATTTTCATTTAAACTTCCGAGCATTAGGAAAGTAGGAAAATTGTATTTTTTTCTAGATTGGTAGATATTTGCCAAGCGTCTGTTTGTCAAAAGGTTTAATTATTTCCAAGTTAAACGTGTCTACAATTTTTAGTTCCTTCATTACGATAATGTACCATGTCATACTACATTGGTTCTTTGTGACTTTTTTGCTAAAAACTCGACTCATATCGTTCCGCAACCACCGTATTCGCCTGATTTGGCGCCGTGCAACTTTTAATTAATCAAACAAACTCAAAAGGCCAATGCGAGGACGCCGTCTTGATACGATTGAGATAAAAACTGAATCGAAGAAGGTGTTAAAGACAATACCGAAAAAAAACTATTCCGAGTGTTTCGAGGACTGAAAAAAACATTGAAATAAGTACGTTTTATTGGACGTGGATTACTTTGAAGGGATGAAATTTAATTGGAAGAATAAATAAAGAATTTATATTTTATAAACAGATTCACCTTACTTTTTATCATAGTGTATAATATATATATATATATATATATATATATATATATATATATAAATTATTAAATAGAAAAATAATAAAAATATTTTTATTCATCAAATTACAATATTTTTAACGGATTTAATTATATTTTTCTATTTATATTTAACAATCTTTAACCTATCAAGCAAATGAATTAATATATATTAAAATTATCAATTGCATATTTTATATATATTATATATTAAAATATGTCTTTTTTCTTTTAAAAAAAATCAAAATGACTTGTACAACAATTTTCAAATAATAAAATTATATATATATATAATACTCAAATTTAATTCAAAATACTTATCATAAAAAGTGTCAGAACAGAACTTAATAAAAAAGGGTAGTTCTTTTGGATCGGTCAATATATAAAACACACACACATACACACACACACACACATATATATATATATATGTGTGTGTGTGTGTGTGTGTGTATATATATATATAAGACGAATATTCCATTACGTTGAACTTGTTTCGATAACAGAATGCCTCAACTCTCACACAGGACATTCCCGTACTGCCTTCGTGTCCTGAATAGGGTGAAAACTATCGAATAGAACACACTATCTAGGGGGGTGGAAAAAGTAATCAAACGAAATTCGAAGGGAAAATCGTCGCCGTTTTCGCGCGTAAGTCAAAAAGAAAATAAATCCCGAATGATGGATCGCTTAATCGGATCGATTTAATTCACATCAATGGATAAATTTTTATTCTATGATGTGTTTATTCAATATATTGATACATTTTATATATGGTATACGCTTGTCGTTATTTATAATAATAATCAAACACAATATATGAAATAATAATATTGTTTGCGATAAAGAGATATTGATTCAATGTTTGCGCTTATTGTTTTTTCTATATTTTACGAGATATATATAAAAAAACACAATAGATATTATATTTACGAAAAATATATTTATCATAAGTACTTATGTATCACAAAAAAATATTTTTCTATTATGATTCCAATATTTCTAATCAAACAACAAAAAAAAATATTATATTTGTGATTAATTTCGGCTAAAAAATGATAAATCAAAAAAAAATTGAAAGATGATTTATAAATATATAAGTGATGTAAATATTTATCAAAATTTATATATTAGATTTTAATATAATATTATATCATAAAACAAAAATAAAGAACGTCTTCTATAATTAATCAAAATAAACGTGAAATTCTTATAAGTAAATTCAATAAATCAGACGTCGAGCGAATTTGTTCACTTTTCATATTTCAAGTTATGAATGATTAACGTCGCTAAATAAATATAATATAATATTTTTCATATATAGTATAATATTAAAAAGAAAAAAAATATATATACGTATATTTTATATACAGAATAGATATTTATATACGCGTTTTTAATGGTAAAATAAAAGCGAAACCGAACCACTATTTTTAACCGTTCAAGCGAAACTATATAATCGACAAACACCGAACTAAATCGAGAATATATAGTTCAAGCGTGAAAAAAAAAGGACACGGTCCTCTACATACGTACACGCACGAGTACTATATAAATAAATAAACGAAATTTTATTTCCAGGTAACGCAGACAGACGGGACAAAGACGGGTTAAAAAAATCCAAAAGCCGAATTTTTCTTTTTTGCTCGGCTTCTTATTTTTAGTGAATTTTTTTTTATTTCGCATCCACACACAGCGGGGAAATAAAGGGTTTTTTTGAACAAATGCGAAATGACTAGAGAAAGCATCGTAGGAAAAAGGAAAGAAATTTTTCCTGCTCGATGAGAAAAATAGGAAATGGAAGAACCCGTGGGCGGTCAATCAGAAATCAATTTGGTACGTGTCTGTCCATATATATATATATATATATATATATATATATATATATATATATATGCGTACCATGTAACCGAATCCATGTTACACGAGGACTTGACGTGGAAAATTACACGCCATATGGGATTACATTGGGATCGATTAATTGAAAAACGTTTCAGACGAAGAAAAGCGCATGTGAAATGGAGAGAATAAAAAAAAATAAAAAGATGGAGAAAAATCCACGATGAAATACGAACGAACGGCGCGAACGAGAAATTACAAAGATCGATAATCGGAAAAATCGTATAGTTGTGTGAGAAAATTAAAAAGCGTATGTCTATATATAAATATATATATACTAGAAAAATAATATAACACTGTGATCAAAAAAGTAAGGTTAATTTGTTTATAAAATGTAATTATTTTATTTATCCATTCAAATAAATTTCATTCCCTTCAAGATAATCCCCGTCCGATAAAATGCACTCTTCCAACGCTTTTTCCGGTATAGCCTTCAAGATCTTCTCCGATTCGATTTTTATCTCCTCAATCATCATGTCAAAAAGGTATCCCTGCATTGGCCTTTCGAGTTTGCTGAATAGTCAGAAGTCGCGCGGAGCTAAATCAGGCAAATACGGCGGTTGCGGAATGATAAAAAAGTCGCGAAGGACCAATGTTGAATGACATGGTATATTATTGTGATAAATGAATCAAGAGTATTAAAAACACGTGTAACTCGGAGATAATGAAACCTTTTAACAAACAAATGCTTCGCACATGTTATAGACAGTCCTACCAACCTTGGAAAAAAATTACAATTTACCTGCCTTCCTAATGCCTGGAAGTTTTAAATGATAATTTCACCTTTTTTTTTAATCACAGTAGTATGATTTGTGAATGTTACATTTTTCATTTTTGAACATTTTCGACTTAATTCAATTGTATTGTATGTTTTTTTGCGATAACTAATTATACTTTTTATTCCAGTTAATTATGATAATTTCCAAATTTTAATTGTTCTCTATTTTCAACTTATTTTATAATACTATTTGGCAATTATTGAAGAAAGACGCTTTCTTTCGGTTTATTAATCTTATTAGAGATTTTCTCCCCTATAATCTCTTTCTTTTCTTTACAACAGGGGTAGCCAAACTGAGGCTCTTTAAAAAATTATTTATAACTTTTGATATAATTAGCCGAGTTTTCTTTTAATTTTAAATAATTATCAAAAGTAAAATAAATGTGTTTAATTTTTAATATTTAAATTCAATATACATATTTTGTATTTTTATTTTTATGTTTTTAATAAATAATCATGAAAAATTTCAAATTTAAAAAACGGTTTGGACTATCAAAGAGCTTGACCAACCCTGCTCTATAATGTGATTAAATTTTACGAAAAAGAGAATGAGAATGATCTTTATTTTCAATTATTATTATTTTATCGATTTTTATTTTATATTATAAGTTTCATTAATTTTATTTCAAATATATAATTTAAAAAATAAATCAAAGGAAAAATAATATATTTTTTCTCATGTAATAAATTTCTTAAGTATTGTATATAAAATATTTGACGATTAATGAAATTATTTTAATTAAAATATATTACATTTCAAAAATGACATTAATAGCCATTTTTTTTAATATTGATTATAAAAACCTTAACATAGATAAAATAAATAAATAAAATACGTCAAAATAATAATTGAGAAAAAAAATATCAAATTTTATAATGTACAAAAACGTCTCTAATAAAAAAAATATATTTTTTCCGGTAGAGATTTTCCGCGAAATTCGATACATTTTCGCATATTAGCGTACGGCAAAAAAAAAAAATAATAAAATAAAAAAAATCCGAAATATATCGAAATGCTTCCGGATGTTGGAGGTTTTCGACGATGTTAACGATAAATATGTAAATTACTTTATACATTTGCATAATGGTTTTGTCGTGTGCGTTTTTGTTCAGCGGATAAACCGTCGATCGGTTCGTTAACATCTACCGCCTTGTATATATATATATATATATATATATATATATATATATATATATATATATATATATATATATATATATATATATATATATATGTGTGTGTGTGTGTGTGTGTGTGTGTGTGTGTAATAATATTTAAGTATTCCAAAACAAATTGACAGTATGTCAAAATGTATTTAATTACGATGAAAATATTCTCTTATGAATATATCATTCAATATTCATATATAATGTGATATATAAATATTAAGAAAAAAATAATTAATTAGTTAAAATTTAATATACATAAAAAAATTGAAAATATTTTATTAAAAATTATATTATAATATTATGAAAAAAAAAATTATATATTAATGAGATTGATGAATATATATATATATATATATATATATATATATATATATATATATTTATGAAAAATGGAAAACCGACGAGTTGACTCTTGCGAACTTTTGAATTTTATTCAAAATTTTTAGGTTAAACATCGTCAAAATTTTCCGCTTTCGCACAATAAAGCCTAGCGCTTTATTATTACTTTTACGACGTCGACGCGATAAATGTATACGCGAAGAAGAAAAAAAAGAAAAGTTTTCGCGCGACGCGGAAAATCCGCCGAGACGATTTTCTCGTTTTCATCGAAAACAACGCGAACCGCGTCGAGCGCTCGTATTATTGTCGCCGATAAATTTTCGTTTGTGATTCGTTCGAAATCGGATATGATGAAATGTTGACGATGTGATGAAATAAACGGAATCGATATTTCGACTCCAATATATATTATATATAGTTTTAACTGATATCTGATCGTGCACTCTTTAAGATTGTATACAGTTTGGATTGTCTGTTAAAATGCTTTTTGTTTGTGCTACTTTAAGTTATGTGTTAGTTTTCATATATATATATATATATATATATATATATATATATATATATATATATATATATATATATATATATATATATATATATATATATATATATATATATATATATATATATATATATATATATATATAAACGAAATGGTTTTACTTTAGTTTCGAACTTTATTTTTAACAGAATCGAGCTTTGTGGTGAATTGCACTAAAGTTTGTTGTGTATAAGTCTATTGTATTGATTATATGTTTTATATTTTACAAATAATATTTCGCAAAATTTTCTATATTATTTCAATGAATAAAATATAGTTTTTTGAATATATATATATATATATATATATATATATATATATATATATATACATATATTAAAGAAATATTTTAAATATTTGTGCATTCATATTAACAGACACAGTGCGTGACAGACACGATATATATATATATATATATATATATATATATATATATATATATATATATATATATATATATGTATATATATATATATATATATATATATATATATATATAACATTTATGGTAGTTACACCACACTCATTGATGTTATCAATGTATAAATTTTTATTTTTATTGTTAATTTGTCCACTGATATATAATTAACAAATAATACTAATTACTATTTATATTAATTATGTATATAATGTCCATTAAGCTATTTCAGTACATCTTTATTTGCAGCAGTTACAGATACGTGACAATAAAGATAAAATATTTTCAATAATGCTGGTCAGTGTCTGTTCGAGCACGTTCTGTTAACGATCAATCAATTGATATAAATATATTTATACAAAAAATACAATAATTTATTTGTGTCTGTGTTGATACATAGCACTTTTATTAATATTTAATATTATTTTTTTTTATTAAATAAAATATTATATAGTATAGCTTCTAATAAAATAATTAACTTTTATATGGTTTGAAATAATTGTATTAACCCAATTCTATAGAATCAGCTTTTAAATGTACTTAGTGAAACTATATATATATATATATATATATATATATATATGGTATATATATAATATTATTTTTCGTTCGATTACTTTAAACCATTTCATATCTTTGAATTCGACTCAAAAACGGGATCAGACCTCAATAAACGATAGTTGAATATAACTTGCTAGTCGATATTAAACGTAACCATATCTTGAAATAGAACTAGATAAATATATATATATAAGACGAGATTAAATTATGGCATTTCATGCACTTCTTTAAAAACTCTTCAGCGTTACACACGTACACGCTAACAAATTCACACTTTTATTTATATACATATATATATATATATATATATATATATATATACATATATATATATATATATATATATATATATACATATATATATATATATATATATATATATATATATATATATATATACATATATATATATATATATGTGTGTGTGTGTGTGTGTATGTTTTATATGATATAATACGATATCATACGTCGAAAATAGTCTACGTAAGTAACTTTTACGAACGTGCGAAATTGTAATGCGATTTTCCGGGCTGTCGGTTCAAAATCGTTCAGACAGATTGGTTTAAGGTATCGAATTATGGATATTCTATGAATACTGACTGCGCTTGCATTCTAGGAACTGTAATACTATATATATATATTCAGACAAGACGATTTAATCTTTCATATTTTGATAAGTTCACAGTTGCAAATTGATATTACATCGTACGATCTTCTCGTTTATATCGCGTATAAATATCCATTTCAGTGAAGCGAGTCGGTAATCCGATTTGTAAAACTTATTTTATTTCAGTTTAAAATTCGTTATTTTAATACTCTGTTTTCTACTATATACCATATATATATATATATATATATATATATATATATATATATATATATATATATATATATATATATATATATATATATATATAAGAAATAATGATAGTATTTTAATAAAATAATTCTTTTATGAACATTTTTTTTCATTTAGTACCAGAAAATTGCACTGTTTGAATATAAAAAAATATATAATTATATATCCAGAGATAAAAATAGATCAAGAATACGAATAATTCATAAAGTTAATCATCAATATATTATATATGTGTTATCGTTAAAATTCGTTAGTCTATTTTATATAATCTATGTAATGCAGAAACAAATTTCACACTGAAAAATCAGTATTAACTTTTTATAAATTTTATTACTTAATATTGATTATCAATTTTATATAATATAAAATTTTTAGTTATATTGTTATATCGTACAATATACAAGTTTACCCATTCTAAAATAAAATATTCTATTAATGTCATGCAAAAAAAAAAGCTATTTCGAAACGAAATATCATATTCCCTTTATTTTCCTCTTCGCATAAACAACGCATGTTGTAAATTTTCCAAAATAAAAAAAAAATATATATATATATATACAAAATTTTAATACCGAACCAGAATATGGGAAGCTTATAAATATTTTATGCAAAATAAGATTTTCCAACGTTACACTCGCGGTCTTATATTATAATAAAATTTTCATATTCGGATTGTAAAAATCCGATTCGGCTGACGTGAAGATTGTAAAAGATTTCATATTATTAGAATATGAATGTAACGCTGTTAAGCGATCCGATTAAGATATTAAAATCTGTAGACTGTATTCCAAAGAAGGAAATTAAGCACTTAAAAAGCGGAAAATTTTGAAAATCGGAAGCCAAACCCGCCCCCACGCTACGATCTTACCCGATATTATAATATATTTCATATAGTTGGAGAAGCCGTTCTAAGGGATGATAATTTTATTTTCATATTCTTTGTATGCATTGTACTCGGTGTGCTTTTGAATTATTGTACTCTTGCGAGAAATAAGTTCGCAAGACAAATTTATTACACAGTATCATGTCGTGATTCATTTTTCGTTTATGGACTTGTTCCCGTTGTGAAATTGGATTAAGGAAGTGAAATTAATTTTTTTTTCCACAGTAAAAATCTGTCTTTGTGTCATATTTTTTTTTCATATATTATATTTTACATTTTATCATTGAATATATTTTTATTCAAAATTATAAACGATTCAATATGAATTTATTATATGTTATTTATTGAAAAAATAATATAATACTGTGATAAAAAAGTAATATAAATTTATTATAAAATGTAAATTCTATGTTTATTCTTTCAAATCAATTTCAGCACCTTCAAAGTAATCCCCGTCCGATAAAACGCTTCTTCTAGTTTTTTCCGGTATAGCCTTCAAGACCATCTTTGATTCGGTTTTTATCTCTTAAATTGTGTCAAAACGGCGTCCCCGCAATGACCTTTTGAGTTTGTTGAATAGTCAAAAGTCACACGGAGTCAAATCAGGTGAATACGGTGGTTGCGGAACGATATAAGAAACCAAGAGTTATGAAAACAAGTGTAACCCGGAGATAATTCAACCTTTTGACAAACAGACGCTCGGTCAATGTTATAGACAGTACTACTGATCTAGGAAAAAAAATACAAACTATCTGCCTTCCAAATGCCTGGGAGTTTTAAATAACAATTTCACTTTACTTTTTGATCACAGTAGTATATAAAAATTTGACAAATATGGTTTAAATATTGATGCAATACGTCGATATATTTTTTTTTCTTCATCGGTTTCGTTTATTGTTTTTCATCTCGTTCATTTTCGCCCGAATACATCACGATTTTCTCGGTCCGTTTTCCGCTTTTCCGCGGCGTCCTTTCCCTCTCTCGCGCATCTAAATTCCATTTTCGACAAACGCAAACAAAAAGCCGCTCGCACTCAAAGGCTTTGCGAGTTAAATTTTCATCTCGTAAACAAAATATCCGCTTTTCCATGTTGGCTTTAAGGATCTGCGAACTCCCCCGGGAATCTCTTCCCACGGGAAAACTGTCCCGCAAGGAAAAGCGACACGTTATATTATATAAAGCGAGAGCATAAACTCAAAAATGGCTCGCATTCGTCCAGCAAACGAGCACCTGTCATCTAAAAATTTTTGGAACCAAAAAAAAAAAATCTAAAACATCAACGAAACATGTTGTTCTTTTAATTTACGACCCGAGAATCAAATTGGACCTCGTTTGAAGAAAAAAAAATATTTTAATTAGCATAAATGCGTCGTTTGTTTGCTTTAAACGACACGTCATCATCATCATTTCTTTTTTTTTATTTTCACTCTCTATAGTAATATTCAATTTATTTAAAATATTATAAACCAGGTGGATATTCAAAATAGGCCATTGCATTAAATCGCTACGATCGTTAGCAATTTTCCAAATTGAGATCGGTGCTTTATTATTTTTTTACTCTCGTAGGATTTTGAGATAATAAATTATACATCGACCGGCGTACGAATGAATAATGGCTTCATTTAACTATCGACGTTAACGGAAAGAAAGTTGCAAAATTGCAAAAATGTCGTCTGAAACTTTTCGCATTATTTATATTATATGCCTTTTATTCATTTTCTCACAGATAAATCGTTATTTTCACAATCTATTTACTTTAATTTGATAAATTTAATTATCTATTATTATTTTTTTGCTATTTTTAACTTTATGTTTTTTTTTATTAATTCATAAATTCATAAATATTATATATTGTAAACTACTAATATTTGAATATACTACTGTGATTAAAAAGTAAGGTGAAATTGTCATATAAAACTCCCGGGCATTAGGAAGGCAGGTAAATTGTATTTTTTTTTCTAGGTTTGTATGACTGTCTATAATATTTGCCAAGCATCTGTTTGTCAAAAGGTTTAATTATTTCAGAGTTACACGTGTTTTTACAACTCTTGGTTCCTTCATGATGATAATGCACCATGTCATATTGCATTAGTTAAAAACTCGACTCATATCGTTCCGCAACCACCTTATTTGCCTGATTTGACTCCGTGCGACTTCTGGCTATTCTGCAAACTCGAAAGGCCAATGTAGGGATGCCGTTTTGACATAATTGATGAGATAAAAACTGAATCGGAGAAGGACTTGAAGGCTATGTCGGAAAAAGCGTTGTAAGAGTAAGAGTGATTTGAATGAATAAATAAGAAATTTACATTTTATAAACAAATTCACCTTACTTTTTGATCACAATATAATCTAAATTTAATTTTTTTTTACACAATTTATTTGAAAAATAATACAAATTGAAATATTATAAATGTTTTGAAATATTTTGTATAAATTATGTATTTTATTTTACACATAATTAATAGCAGTTTTAAATAATAATAATAATAATAATAATAATAATAATAATAATAATAATAATTGATATTCTAATTTAATGTCAATTTTAAAATAATTATTTAAAATGTAATATAAGTAAAAAAATCATCATTAATAGTTTTGTTACAAAGGGAAAATGTTACATACACACATACTCACACGCAACCCTAAAGTTTTCGCGATAACTTTCAAGGATTGTGACAATCACTTTTCACGTACCAAGTTCACAATAATATAACAAATATTTCGTTTTATCGATAGACCTAGTTTATCAGTAAAATTTCAATAAACATATATATATATATATATATATATATATATATATATATATATATATATATATATATATATATATATATATATATATAACAATGCATGCTGTCCAACTTTCTACGATTTGATAATTGAGCTAGGAAAAAGGGGAAACGTGCTAACTAAAATTTGTTAACTATTATATATATATATATATATATATATATATATATATATATATATATATATATATATATATATATACTAGGACATTGAATAGTGTGGAAAATCTACGGTTCAATTCGGATTGTTTATGGAATTAATTCAGAGGTTTCAGGGGGGGGGTTATAATATTGTAGGAATATTCTAAAACGAATACGTTTAACACGGGGGGAAGGGAGGAGGGAAAGTTTTATGGTCCGTGTCTTTCTCGTTCTCCCTTTCGAACTCGAGTTAACGGTTTCCAGTTAAGTTGTTGTTGTTGTTGTTGTTCGAAACTCGTCCGCTCTGAACATATTCAAATATTTTATATTGTGTACTGACATCGTTTATATACCAATTTATATTCAATCCTCGTGACGTCATCGACTTTATAATAATACATTTATTTTAATTATATTTTTTTAAGAGAATATTTAGTATGGGAAATTCTGAAAAAAAATAATGTTGTAGTTAATAATAGATTTTACTTTTGATATTAAGATTTCTTTGCAGTTAATGATGGATTTGATTTATTTTTCTTGCATAACATTAATAACTTTGAATTAGGATGAGTTGTGAAATTTTAAAATTCCCGTTAATTTTTAAACAAACCTTATATTTAGATTCTATTATAATATTAAGCAGCGTAATAAAAAAAAATATGCTCAAATTTTATAGTATGTTTTTTGACTCTCCAGGGAAATTCGAAAGATACACATCATCGTTCTGTTTCGTGAAATTTTTCATTACATTTTCAAATCGATTTAAATATTTACATATCAAAATGTCCTTTTTGAAATTTTTGACGAGCTCGTTTAACGTATAAAAGGGCAAAGAAAACCGCTCTTCAATGCCAAGAATAGTATTAGATATGTGATAACAAAAAAAAAAGACTAAAAGAAACGTGTTGACGTAAGACAAATAAATGTGCCTCCACTGTGACCGTATCATAATAAGATCTGTGGTTTTATTGTTGTATAATATGAGTGGTTTCTTTTTTATGCTGAGTATGTTTTCTAACTTTTCATATAATATATACACTATTATTGTTTAGTCAATATTTTTGTCATTAGTAAAAAAAAAGTCTACAGATATATGTATAGTTTTTTGTCAGAAAAAAATATAATAATTTTAATACAAAATGATGTTTAAATATTATTTTGAAATATTTTTTATTAATATAATTCATCAATATATTTACTATATGAATTTGTCCGTGTTGCATTGTTTCGATGATTGAATAAAATTCAATTATACTAGACCGATGTTTATTTTATCGATTCTTCTAATAGATGAATGTTTCGAATCAAACTTAAAAACATAGAATGACATAACTACCTATATTCATCTCTTAAATTATATATATATATATATATATATATATATATATATGTATATATATATATATGCGAAAATTTATATACTACTGTGATCAAAAAGTAAGGTGAAATTGTCATTAAATACTCCCGGGAAGGCAGGTAAATTGTATTTTTTCCTAGGTTGTCTATAATGTTTGCCAAGCTTCTATTTGTCAAAATGTTTAATTATCTCCGAGTTACATGTGTATTGGTTTTTCGCGTCTTTTTTAACAAAAACTCGACTCATATCGTTCCGCAACCACCGTATTCGCCCGATTTGGCTCCGTGCGATTTCTGGCTATTTTACAAACTCGAAAGATCAATACGAAGATACTGTTTTAACACGATTGAGAAGTTAAAAACCGAATCGAAGAAGGCTATATCGGAAAAAGACTGGAAAAAAGTGCATTTTATCGGACGGGGATTATTTTGAAGAAGATTAAATTGATTTGGCAGAATAAATAAAGAATCTATATTTATATAAAATAATTCACCTCACTTTTTGATCGCTGTGTATATTTATATATATGTGAATATTCGATATTTTTTCCTTCAATTAAAAATCCGCTTACGATTTCAACGTTTGTGCAGTGAATATTTGCAAAAGCTAACGAGCGAAAATTCCCTTCACTGATTAATGTCATATACAAACAGATAGACAAACACGCTTATATATATATATATATATATATATATATATATATATATATATATATATATCAGTAATTTTATATATTTTCAAATATATCGATTCATATACACATCTCCAATTTATGATAGAAATAAATTAGCGTACGTAAATAAAACATACGTATTCGTCTTTCTTTCATAATTTCATACGTACGTTTGTATACATTTTTCTTTGGTTCAACGAAATCAAAATACGACCAAAAATATTTATAAAATAAAAAAAAATGGCGCTAGAATGCGAATATGGAAAATTTATTGCGGATTTTTCGCGTTTTCGTGCTCAGAAATGCCGATTTTGCGCACCGTCAAACTTTTCCCGTTAGATTTATAAGCGGCATCACGACGACGACTTAAATCCGAATATATAATATATATATATATATATATATATATATATATATATATATATATATATGTATGTGTGTGTGTGTGTGTGTGTGTAGTATATATAGAATGCAGGGTCCATCAGACCCCCTGAATAAAAAGGAAAAACAAAAAAAATGAGTGTGGAAAACGGTCCGAAGATAAATTCGAAAATGCTTTCGTCTCTAATATAAAGCCGCATCTAAACGACGAAATAAAGTCTAACGCGCATCTTTTTTTTCACATTTATTCGATATATATGAAATTTTATTGAATAGAAAAAAAAATGATTTAGAAATTTTTAGTTTTAGAAATGTTAATTTATAAATTATTTACAGCTTATTCGACAAAATAATTAACATTACGTGCAAATTTTCCGCTGAATGTTTGTTTTTTTTTTCAATATAAAATACATTTGGAGCTTTTATGTAAATTTCGTGATATTTATCGTTTTAGTCGACCGTTTTAATTAAAAATAAACGACGTGAAATGGTCGATTGTGAAAATTAATTACGTCACATTTGCATACTCATCGATGATTAATTTTGAATTTTTGGTTAAAAAAAAAATATTCACCATCGACTATCCAATGATGCGGCATTTTATTTTTAAACACATTAATTATCAATTTTCCACATATTTTATTTATTATTTTTATTCTAGAAATTCACACATATAAGTGAAAAAAATTCAGTGAAAAAAAAAATTTTTTTTATATATTCGATTTATGTCTATTTTAAAATATAAAACTTGTATATATATTTTCATATGTAAAAAAATATTTTTTATAAGAATTTTTTTTCAATTTCAACCCTCTTTACAATTAATAAAAAATACATTATAGCGTAAATAATATGAAAAAAGAAATGCATTTACAATATAAAACGTATTTTTTTTTATATATATTTAATTCCGACGCAGTAATAAATCACCATTAGGTTGTGGGAATTTTTTTTCATTTTACGGTACATATATGTGAATTCACAGAACTGTTTCGGTCTTGTAAAATATATCTATATATACACATGTATGTGTATGTGCATATGAGGCAATTGAAAGACAAATGACACAAGTGCTTTAATTCTGACCTCTATAAATTAACACTTAAGTGTTCTTATATTTTACGAATGAATTCGTTTTATAAAATTCACACGATATATATTCAAATAGTAATATTAAATCGATTATTAATCCTCTCTAAAATATAAGTAAAATATATATGATATTGTTTATAAAATTAAATTAATTTATATATTATAAAATTATTTATTATTAATTGTTACCGAACGATTTTTTAAATTGAATTTTTTCTTTCATTTATAAGTTTTTCTGATATATTATTTACTCTTATTTATTTATTATTTACTTGGTTCCTTCATCAATAACTTGACTCATCGTTTCGCAACCACCGTATTCGTCTAATTTGGCTCCGTGCAATTTCTAGTTATTCAGCAAACTCGAAAGACCAATGTGGAGACGCCGTTTTGATACGATTGAGAAGATAAAAACCAAATCGAAAAAGGTCTTGAAGGTTATACTGAAACTGTTTCTAGGACTAAAAGAATTATTGGGAAAAGAGCGTTTTATCAGACGGGGATCAATGTGAAGGGGATGAAATTAATTTGGAAGAATGTAAATATAGAATTTACATTCTATAAACAAATTCACCTTACTTTTTGATCACAGTATCACTTGAATCGTACAATTTTCAATAGTATTGTACAATACATATTTATTTTTTTATGTTTTTATTCTATTTAGAATAGCCGCACGTATTCCGGTAAGGGACGAAGGCTGGATATATGTATTTCGACCACTATCTGCAAACACGCATAGACGTATATAATATAGAACATAGAGAAAATATTATTTATACAGCCGGCGGTTTCCAAATATTTATGAAACGGGGTATGGTCGTTGTTCGGTATAAATTCGACCGCTGCCAAGTCGTGCAGATCACCACTTAACGCCGTGATTTACAACGATCCGGTCTAGTAAAATGAACACGATTTGCTCACGGTTAGAATGGGAAACGTATCTATGAAACTTGGAGAAATTTAGATATATAATATATATATATATATATATATATATATATATATATATAAAATATATATACGCATATGTGAATGAGTGCGTTTGTCGGCTAGTAACGGCGTAACGCGAGCCTAGAGAAAATGAACACGTGCTCGGCTAGTATAACAATTTTAACGACGCCACAACGACATCGCTATCGTCTAAATTCGATCGATACGACTATTATATAATAATAATTATATATATATATATATATATATATATATATATATATATATAATTATTCACTTTATAATAATAAAATTTAATATTGAAATATGCCGTTCGATTACAACACGAGTTTACACAAATTTTATATACAGAAGTATACAAAATGTTAAAATATAAATTTAAATTTGACAATAACGATTCAAAGGGTTAAAAAGTATATTAAAATTGTAGAAAAAAATTATGACATTATTTTATTTAATACACTTTTTTAAAAAAAAATGTTTAACGTTATTCAGCACGAATCGATATAATTCTCGTAAAAAGATATAAAATGTTTTTATCACTGCATTGTAATTAATGTAGTGCCGTGTTGCACTAATTAAACATTTCGTAAAGCTATACAGTATCAAGTGTGCTCGTGTTGTTGTACATAAAGACGCAGTCACACTAAAAGCGAATCCGTGTATTTGACACCGACCAGTGTTTTATTCGCGTGATCGTTACACGATTCGATCAAATTTATTTTATATATAATAAAAATTGTTAAATTTTTTAAACATTATATTAATATTATTAAATTTATCTTATATGGTAATTAATAAAAAAATCTATGATTGCAAGAATGAAATCCATTCTAGGATAGAACAAGTCAGAATGCAATTCATAATCATGAAAAAGTTTTTAACTTGGAATAGCACATATATGAAACTAAAAATACGTATATTACGTCTCTTTCGAATACTAGAATACATGAATACTAGATCCTGGAACCAAAAAACATCTAGAAGTCTTCAGGATGTGAAGAAGACCAGCAAAGTAGTAAATAAGGAGCTTTTGGATAAAGTTATAAAAAAATCAAAAATACTGAAAATGTTTAATATAAGAAAAATTCAATACTTCGGTAACTATTTGATAAATAATAAATAGAGACTTCTCCAGAAAATTTTGGAAGGACAAATTCAGAAGACGTCAAAACTCATAGCTTGAAGATCTTCATCGTAAATTTAACTCTTTCAAAAGTTTTGTTAGTCATGTGAATTGCTATAAAAAACGATATAAAGTAGTAATTAATATTTTATTACATCTGTTTAATGAATGTTAATTCATCAAGGTTCACATTTACACACGTTCGCCCTTACTGAACGAAGTGAGCAAAAACAAAAAAAAAAACGAAATATAATAATTATGACAGACAATATTATATATTATTATAACACGTTATATTGTATTATCAAAACGGGCGAGAAGCGATAAATTTTCAGCACAGTTAAACACACATTACGGTCGTCCATTAACGTTCTTAGAATTTACGTGTGGAAACCTGAAAACTTTACAGCAGCGTCTTCGTTTCAGTGGCCGTGGGCGGACGACGGGCGCAACGGAACGGTGTGAGGTCTTAAAATTCGCCTATTCGCATTGAAAAGGTTAACGCGTAATTTGTATTTACGACGAGACAAGGGTTGACTCCATTCAAAAATGACTCGTTACACCGCAAAACCGCCGCCCTTCAATGCTCACACCTCGTCTACTTTATATATAAGAAACAATTCTCAAAAATTCGCATTTACAAAAAAAAAAGTGTGTACACATTTTGAGTATCGCTGAAAAGTTTTCGGTAAATATTTCTAAACAAAAAAAAAAAAAAAAAAAAAACACCGATAGTGCGAACGCTGTTAACATGTATGAATGTTCGTATCGGGAATTTCGATTTCGTTTTCAGGTTGTCATTTATAATTCACGTAATTCGATTGCGTGAGACCGCTTTTTTTATCATGAATATGTAGTGGCACTTCGAATGAGCTTAAATTTTCAAACTGAAAATCCGATCTATAAGAGGAAACGATGTAATATTCAAAGCGAAAAGATCCGTCTTTATTATATATAATACTTTCGCTATACATGCATTTTTAAATCGTGTATTGTTTAACTATATGTATATAACACTGTGATCAAAAAGTAAGGTGATATTTTTATATAAAGTAAATTTTTTATTTATTCTTCCAAATCAATTTCATCCCCTTCAAAATAATTCCCGTCCGATAAAACGCACTTTTGTCAATGCTTCTTTCAGTTCTCGAAATAGTCGCAATAGTCTTTTTCCGATATAGCCTTAAAGACCATCTTTGATTCGGTTTTTATTTCCTTAATCATGTCAAAACGCCATCCCTTCATTGGCCTTTTGAGTTTGCTGAATAGCCAGAAGTCGCACGGAGCCAAATTAGGCGAATACGGATGTTGTGGAACGATATGAATCGAGTTTTTAGCAAAAGAGTCACGAAAAACCAATGCAATATGACACGATACATAATCGTGATGAAGGAACCAGGAGTTGTAAAAACACGTGTTACACGGTGATAATTAAACCTTTTGACAAACAGACGCTTGGAAAATGTTATAGACAGTCCTACCAACCTAGGAAAAAATACAATTTAACTGCTTTCTAAAAAATACTTTATATATTTTATTAATTAAAAATTTTATACCTATTTTCAAAGAAATAATCTATTAAATTGTTAGTGTATTACATTGTAAAAAAGGTTATTTATTTATAGAAGTAACCTTTATTTGATTCGTATTGAAATGTCGACTATATAATGTAATATTATAGATATTATAAAAAATAGATTTTTTTATAATACATAACTAATTTTATTATTATAAATATATATTTTTTTAATTTTACATATTTAATTATATTATAAATGTCACAGTTTATAATAAATTTATAATATTTTTTTATGATAAAACCGAATACAAATTAATATTTATTGTTTTAAATTTCTCGGTTTCGAAAACCGGGATTTCACCCTCCATGTATAATTCGCACCAGGTGTTAGTTTTCTACGTGAAAATACACAAACGCACACACATACACACACACACACAATTCCATGATTAATTGTCATCGGGGACAAAATGTCAGGGGATGTACGACGATGTGTAAGAAAGTCGTTTCGTCGACGGGAAAACACCGCCATTACGTGTACCTAAACAAAGAAAACCCTCTCTTCTCGCTTTGACTGATGTAGAAGCGGCGGTTCAACTTATTTTTTTTTTATATTTTTCGACCGCCGCAAGATGTCGTTGCGGTGTCGCACGCGACGTGTTTGTACAAAACTTTGAATAAATCCAACGGGTCAATGTGGTCGTCGTAATAATTTCGCTTACATTACGCGTCCTTTATCGTCGTCATAACTAGTTCATTGAGATTTATCATTGTGAAGATCTAGGCCTCGCATTACAACCTCTCCATACTACTGTCACGGTACACAAAGACAGAGTGAAATATGTCTCGTATAATTTTGGAGCTATCAGAGTACAAAGATTACCCGTGAATATATTTTATATAAATATAAAAATAATTATGGTTAATAATTCAATCGTAAATCAAATCGAACAAAAAACTAAATTACATACGTTATGTAAAATTTTCCAATATATTTTTTTTATAAATATGGTTAAAATCAAATTAATAAATATAGTTATTAATTATCATAATTCGATATAATAATAAATAGAACTAATAATTTAATCATATAAAATTAATAATAAAACGACATAATTTCTTAAATAGATTCATCAGTAAATTATATGTATATAATTAAAAACAATCATAATATGCTCCTCTTTCATTTTAAAATAATCAAAAGATACATGAATTTGTGTGGAATTTTCAGCTGAATCTTGAAAACCGAAGAACCAATTTAATTTAATTGCAAAACGTGAATGGAAATAAAAAAAAATTTTTATAAATCGTAGCAAAAATTTCACATCGATTACATTTTTTAGACTTATATAATAAATACCAGAAAAAAAATTATAGTCGGCATTATAAATTTCACAAAAATATTTTTTTGAGAAAATTATATGGAAACTAGTCCGATTTACCCTTATATCGTTATATATATATATATATATATATATATATATATATATATATATATATATATATATATATATATATAAAATGCAAGTGAACAACGCTAATTTAATAATTTGAAAATTGCATGGCAACAACCCTTTTTCAGCAACATATTAAATTAAACGTAAGCGAGAAACTCTTCGCGACGCAACAACAACTACAACAACGCAGGGAGAATGAAAGTTACGACGAAAATTTCTCAATATATTCATATAAAACGTATATTTTAATACTGATATATGTGCGAATACGACGATATTATTACTATTATATAATGGAAACGCTTTCAATTTTATCAATTTATAACTTCGACGCTCGTTTCAGTCTATAAATTTTCAGCATATTTGGAAAATGGCGAAAGTTTTCCATATATACTATTATATTAAATGATTTTATTACGTTTATTTTTTTTTTCAATACAATATACCAGCAATAGTGTTCATTTATATGAAATATTGGTTCGTTGCAAATTGTCACCGATCGATTTCGATTATAATACGCGCGTGTTCACGCACGCGTGTGCACTTTATTAACGTCGGATTGCATTGGAAAGGAAACAAGGAACACGTGTACACGTATTATCCACGTGTATATTATATGTATTAAACCAGGAAATATATATATATATATATATATATATATATATATATATATATATATATATATATATACTGGCGTTGAAGGTTCATTCGCCAGAATCTTGCGGTTAAATGGGCGAAAACCGAGTGTTTTGTCTGTTCATTTATTCATGAAAACGGCAATTTAGGAAATGAACCAATAACTCTCTCTCTAACCAGCGAAAGCACGCACGACCATCCCCCTTAGAAAAGCTCCCCCCCCCGAATCCGGGAACGTTACGCACACACGCACGCTTAACCCTCGACTGACAAACTAACGGTTAAAACCGCGACAATAATCCCTTAGACACTCGGCATACAGTCGGTATGATGTAGTAACAATATGCACAAGTGAGCTTTTCAAACTGGGTGTCGGGATGCAATCAAAGCGGTTCTTAAACGATGACAGCGCGGTTCACAGTATATCGAGATTGGGGTCGAAATTTTCGGCGTGTTGTCGCATGAAATTTTATTAATTCAATTCTATTATAGATACTAGGTAATTATACAAGGCGTCTTTTCATTAGATAACGTATATACAGTATATTATTGCATATTTTATGAGAGCGCATCTGTTTTTAGGGTTGATTTATAGTGGTAGTATTTTAGTTCTATATATAATTTTATACTGTTTTCAACTAAAAAATATAAAAAAATATCTTTTTTCATCTAAAACTTTATTTTTTCTGATTTCTAATTCGTTGATTATATATTTTTTCCTAGTCCGATCTTTAAATAAAATAAATAAATTTATGACATAATGATTTACTATATAAATTATTATTTTACAAGATTGAAACCTGTGAACTGAATACATTTTTTTATATTCAAAATTAATTTGAATTATATATTTTTACATACTTTTATACAAGTTTAGCTTGTATGTTTGTTTGGATGGAATTTTGTAATCGATTTTTCGAGCACTTCTCGATGTCCGTTTGAGCTGAAATTTTGCATAATTGTTCACTATCGATGACAATGCAAGAATCAATTAACATATTTACAAAATAATCGACCAAATTAATGGCAATTAATTATATCGATTATACGATATAATTGTCAATTAATAATGCGACAGTACGATAATGCGATACGACGTATAATAATACAACGATACATTTATCGATAAATTTATATGATAATACAATGGTGCGATTGTTATTATTGATAAGATATATATAATATAAAAGTGTGTTTTTTTTAGAAAAAAAAATATTTTTGAACAAAAAAAATTTTATGTCAAAAAAATATATATATATATATATATATATGGATAAAATTGGAAAATTGGAAAAGGGGGCGCAGAAAACGAAAAAGTTTGAAAACCGCCGCCCGAAGGCAAAAAGGGAAAGCGGCCTATAGATCATATCTGACCTTTAACCCGTAACCCGTATAATAATTGGCAACGTTTCTGCGTCGGCATTATTGATACGGTTAAAGTTAACCGTGGTTTGTATATATTGTTCTATAGTCAACATTGTTGTTGTGTTGCTGTTGCCGTTGCCGTTGTTGTTGTTGTTGTTGTTGTTATTGTTATTATTGTTGCCGTTTAGTGTCGGTGTACAGAGAGTACGGATTAGCGTTGTCTGTACTGCGAAGCTTTTCTTATCTGGTTCCTCGTATATATGCCGTGTGTTGCGGTTTATCAAACACGGCCTTACGCTTTTCCTACGAATATATATATATATATATATATATGTAAGTGGAAAGTGAGAATTGAACCGGAGCTTTCCACCTTCACAAATTCAAATTCAGCATTCGTGGAATGGGCCGATGAGAGATCATAGCCGGAGGCTTTTTGGCGCAATTGTACCGTTGCCAATGTTACTACACCTGTAGGTGTCGGGCTAATTATCGCGAAACTGAATTATTCTGAATGTGCGGGAAACACGTGTTTCGTTTCGTAGTCAATTTTAATCCCGGATTGCGTTCTCTCTCACTCACTCTCTCTCTCTCTCTCTCTGATTAATCATTTTCAATTTAAACTTAATTTAGCAAGCGGAATTGCGTGAATGGCATTCGTTAGAAAATGCATTCGTATATAACACTGTAAATTTGACATGCTTTTCTAATATTAAATGCGTGTATATATATATATATTATAATATTCTACTTTATATATTTATTTATTGTCTTTATCAGTGATCATATTAGAGAAAAATAAAAATTAAATAAGTAATTTTAAACCAGTTCTAGCCTAAACCGTCAAAATTGCAGGATATTGCTGATGGTTTGTTTCTTTTATTAGGTAGAGGAGATCGACTTGAAGGCTAATTGTAAGCGGATATATCGTCTGAATGCACTAAGGATAACAATTATTGCGAATTGAAAACAATAAATAGTATTTCTAAGAGAAATATTCTGAACTGTTCTTTTATATATGTTCAATATATTTTTGAAATAAGGTGAATTCGTACAGCGTTAAAAGTAGAAACTGGTTCATCGTACGTTGTATCATTACCAACCCTTGAGAAACGCCTGCGGTGATCTCCCTTCTGAAGACCTTCTTCTGAAAAGGGATCGTTGTACTTATAAAATAGGTACTTTCGAATTATTCTGATTATATACGCCGAACCTCTAATGCTCACCTTTAACGTGTTGAAGATTTCTCCCCATTGAACAAAAACATCCAATGGAACGAGAAAGACGTGCCTGCTGGCATTTATAGAACCTTCGTATGCCGTTCGGTTATCTTGGACGACACGGTTTAAGATGTCGATCATAGACCAACCCTTTCAGAACCCGTACTGGACAGGCGAAAACCCTCTAGGCAAAATTTGGCTGTATGATGATGGTCTCAAAGTCAGTTTATACAACTTGCTAATTGATATCAATATCTGCCTTTTTCAGACTGCTAAACATGCTTTCCCTTAAACAAAAGTTGTATAATAAAATGTTCATGATGTGCTGAAATAATATACCCAGAATACACTGATCTAGTTCAAAGCTATTCAAAATTTTCCAATCGATTGTCTTGACTAGAATAGGTAAGAAAGTAGATTTTTAATATTCCCCACAATCAACACAGATCCCCACAATATTAGCGCTCGTTTTTGTGTTTTTAAATATTTAACTTTTATGAAAAAAAAGCAACATAATTTAGAAATCATATAAATTTAGGATTATTAATCCATATTTTATGTTATATAGTTGATATATTTATTTTATAACGATTTTTATTATAAAAGCATACAATCACAACACGAACGTATTTTTATAGTATCTGCAGAATTTTTAGCAAAAATCCACATAAATAATGTCATTTAGTTAGAAGCCATTTATAGATTTATTGTTATTTTATTAGCAGTATATCTAATCGTCTAATCGCATAATATTTCGAAATAAAACACTAAAATTCTTATAGCATTTCCACCATTTATCGCCGCATTAACGAGCTCAAAAGGGTCCAATAAATTTGATATGAGCCAACGCGAATTTTTTTTTACACCCCCCTCCCCTTTTATTTATCTCGGCGATATTTTTACATCGTAAAAATTCCTCTAACATTATTGTTTTCTGAATCGACACAAAAATAATGGGTCCATTTTGACCCCAGACCATCGTCTCAGAGAATAGCGTTTCTTTTTCTTCAACGTGAAAGACGATAAGGAATTTTTATAGGACGTCGTCTCGTTATTCTCGTACATCCTCGTAAGAATGGAAGTGGACACGTTTTTAGAATTCGTCGTTTGTCAGACGAGTGCCAAATGAAATATATATCACGATGAATAAAAAAAAGCGTGTTTATGAAAAATACGATTTTTTACTGTGAAATGAGGTCGTATAAGAAAAAAAATATGATAGAAAAAAAGGTCGACGTTGCATTTAATTTTTGGTTATAGAAGAATAAATTTCTATGTATAGAGTGTTTCGAATATTATTAAAAATATCTAGTATTGTTATGGGAAAAGTTCTATAAATTTAAAATTTATTTTATAAATATATAGATGAATGTTAAAGCATCATGAAATTATATATAAAGTACAGCAGGAAATGAAAAAAAACGATATCGCACCATATTTTACAATTTTCTGTTTCCGGTGATCAGTTTCCTGTTCTTCAATCTATGTTCAATATTTATATATATATATATATATATATATATATATATATATATATACAACATTGTGATCAAAAAGTATGGTGCTTATAAAACGTAAATTCTTTATTTATTCTTCCAAATCAATTTCAATCCCTTTAAAGTAATCCACGTCCGATAAAACGCATTTTTGCTAACGTTTTTTCTAGTCCTTGAAACAGTTGGAATAGTTTTTTTCTTGTTTAGCCCTCAAGATCTTCTTCGATTCGATTTTTATCTTCTTATTCGTGTTAAAACGGCGTCCCCGCATTGACCTTTTGAGTTTGATTCATAGCCAAAAGTCGCACGGAGCCAAATCAAGCGAATACAGTGGTTGCAGAACGCTATGAGTCGAGTTTTAGAAAAAACATTCGCGAAGAACGATAATGCAATATGACATGGTGCATTCTCGTAATTAAGGAACCGAGAGTTGTAAAAACACGTGTAACTCGGAGATAATTAAACCTTTTGAGAAACAGTCACTTGGCAAATGTTATAGATAGTTCTACAAACTTCGGGAGTTTTAAAATGACAATTTCTCTTTACTTTTTGATCATAATAGTATATATCGATAATATATTTATTAAAAGATTTTTTACCGTACCAATTTATTCTTAAATTTTAATTACATCTCTAAATTTTAAAATATTCCCTATATATAAATATATATACGTATTTATGGAACAAAAGAAAAACCGGGAACTATGTGAAAAAATGTTAAATATTAAATTACGCTATCGTAAAGCTGTCCCTGACAGACCGTAATACCGAGATTGAATATGGCTTTTTATATTTTCTATTTTTTTTTCCTCTAGCCGTCGTCTCGTTTTCTACGTAAAAACTATCCGGAAAATTCTCACGTAGGATTAGGCCTTTTTATTGGGCCGTATCGCCTTTGATTTTCCTCCCTGTCACCGACAAAGATATTGAATCCGTAAAATGAAAAGGTATAAAGCAATAAATTCACTCGCGAAAATTCCCATCTGAAAAATATAATATATATATATATATATATCAACTGCGTGTAATTTAAAAGAAAATCTCATCACACGTATTATATATTTTTTAGTCATATTTGTTTTTTTTTTCTAAATCGCCATATTTCACTCTTGTCTTATATAAAAAAAATGAATGTATTATATGTATATATAATACGATTTTTTTGTACCAAAAAAAAGAACGCACATTCATTTAGTATAAAGATTTATGAACGGAGGAGCCTTTTAAATATTACATCCGAAATGAAATATGTGCATTGAATATGCTTACTTATACAATATATATATATACATATTTTTATGTGTGTGTGTGTTAAAAATGTAATAAATCACGTTCAGCATATTTATTAAAATTAGAAATTCATTTAATTGAAAAATTTATTATATTAAAATAAAATGTTTTTCTTTTCAGAACTAAGTGAATATCGTTATGGCAAGATGATCGGCGCTAAAAGATTGTGCCATTTTCTGCTATTATTGCTAATTTTGGCAAAATCAAAAGGTAAGAATAGTATTTTTATATTAAAAATATTTTCTTTCAATAAAAAAATAATTTATTCTTTACAATATTACAATATTATACCGCTAAATAATAATATGAATATTAAAATGTTGACGTAATAAATTTTTAGTAATATGCATAGATATTTTTGAACGACTTTATAACATTAAATCAGCGGTTTCTAAACTGAGAGAGTTAAATTATTGCCTTTAGAAATACTGAAACTTTTTTTTATATCATAATATATCTATTAATAAATAAAATTTAACATTAAAATAAAAATAATGATTCTTAAATAATTTATTTCTTAACATTAAATTTTAATATTTTTTCCACAATAAATTCAATATTGTTTACATATAATTTTATAATATTTGCGCACAATTGAAAACCGCTGATCTAGGTTAAAAATTTATTTTAAAATGAAAAATTTTTACAGTCTTATCTATGTAAATGACGTAGAAATATGCTTGTAACCGTTTCTGAATTTTCTATTTTTCTCTTTTATCGATTTCCAACTTACCTATTACCGTTTTTCCGCGTACATATATAAACAAACACGCGCACATACACACGATAAAACACACATATAAGATTATTTATAAGCATAAAAATGCCATTTGTTATATAAACGATACGTGTTTTCCGTTCAGATATATTTCGGCACGACAATCAACGACTGTAGAAATCGCGCATTTCGCCATATAAAGTCCGTACGCAATAAACATTTTATTTGACAATATACAAACGTGATTTTTCTCCTGTACGCGATTTTATCGCACATACGTTTTTTTTTCTATACGTAAAAATAACGTAACCGATATGCGAATCGATCGGTCGACAAAGGGCTCAAGTGCACTTGGTGCGTTTGCGAAAAATCCATCTTGAAATCGTCGCACAATATGTACTATAGAAATCAAAGAGTAAGGTGAAATTGTCATTTAAAACTCCCGGGCATTAGGAAGGTAGGTAAATTGTAATTTTTTTTCCTAGATTGGTAAGACTGTCTATAACATTTGCCAAGCGTCTGTTTGTCAAAAAATTTAATTATCTCCGAGTTACACGTGTTTTTACAACTCTTATTCCTTTCAAGCATTGGTACTTCGTGACTTTTTTGCCAAAAACTCAACTCATATCGTTTTTCAACCACAGTATTCGCCCGATTTGGCTCCATGTGACTTTTGGCTATTCAGCAAACTCAAAAGGTCAATGCAAGTATGCCGTTTTGATACGATTGAAAAGATAAAAATCGAATTGAATAAGGTCTTGAAGGCTATATCAGAAAAAGACTATTTTGTGCCTAGAACTGGAAAAAGCGTTGGTAAAAGTACATTTATTTTTAGTGAAATTGATTTGGAAGAATAAATAATGAATTTAAATTTTATAAACAAATTCACCTTACTTTTAGATCACAGAATTATGATAGTTTATATTTTTTTACTTTTGATTAATTTAATGATTAAATTTGATAATTTATTCATTAAATTAATTTATATTATATTATATATATATAATTGCAATATATATTTCAAATCTTTCAGACTGAAAAATAATTAAACAATATACTGAATGTAAAAATAGCGACTTAACGTCAAAATTTTAATACTCCACTATACTTCATATAACGCAACGATAAATTATTATATTCGATGTACTTGTTTCGTTTGCGTTCTGATAGTAATACATACACATTTTCCTAGTAACGGCAGTCGATCATGGCTGATTAAACATCATGTAACATGTGCATTTGACTGTTTTGTACGATTTATATCGTGCATAAAGCAAAGCACTCGTAATCTTATATAGTAAAAGGCGAACGATCTCAATTTGAAACATAATCGTAATAACGCAAATAAACCCTATACGCATTCTATATAAATAGTACGTATCGTTGTGTATAGATTTATAAGCCATCGGTCACAATGAGTGCGATTTTTTACGATGTCATATAAAAACCCATCGTGTTAAAATTTTATTGGATGCTTTTAGATATTTCGCAAGACTATAAATCTATTCGATATTCAAAATAATTAGACCACTATCCGAAATGTAAAATATATTACTGTGATCAAAAATTTGGGTGAAATTGTCAATTAAAACTCCCGGGTATTAGAAAGGCAGGTAAATTGTATTTTTTTCCTAGGTTGGTGTGTTTGTCAAAAGATTTAATTATCTCCAAGTTATACGTGTTTTTACAACTCTTATTTCCTTCATGTATTGGTTCTTTGCGACTTTTTTGCCTAAAACTCGACTCGTATCGTTCCGCAACCACCGTATTCGCCTGATTTGGCTCCATGCAACTTTTGGCTATTCAGCAAACTCAAAAGGCCAATGCGGGGATGCCGTTTCGACACCGAAAAACCGAATAGAAAAAGATTTCGAAGGCTATACCGCAAAAAACTATTTTGACTGTTTTGTGGACTGAAAAAAGCGTTGTTAAAAGTGCGTTTTATCGGACGGGGATTAATTTGAAGAGGATAAAATTGATTTTGAAGAAAAAATAAAAAATTTACATTTTATAAACAAATTCACTTTACTTTTTGATCACAGTGTTATATTCTTCAGAGATAAAATTTTCTTTGTGCGAAAGTTTTCGGAAAATCTTCTCTTACAACAATAGTAAAGGTTTTCCCCTTCGGAAAATGCTCTACTGTTAACTTCCTCATAAATCACTTTTCGTTTCACATAAAATTTCATTGCAATCGTCAAGATTAGTTCCCCTTTTGACAAAATTAATTATTCAAATTGAAGCTAAACATTTTTTATTCTATTATATAATAAATTATTAATATAAATCGATACATATGAAAATATTTTTCACTATTTCATTATAGAATCGATTAAAATACGACGGCGTCAATCAAACTTTTCAATTATTACTATAATAATAACACTGTCAAAAACGTCATTAAAAACGTATCAAAAAAGCGATTTTGTCCGTGAAAATGGTTTTAATGGCGCGAACGGAAAAACTACATTGCAGTACTTTTCGACACCTGAATTATTTATCGAAAGGACATTATTCGAAACGGTAAAATCCAGCCGAATCGTTTAAATTTTCCACACTGTGCCATACTAAAAGACCAAAAAAAATCCCATGGGTTTATCGCTACAAAAAAAAAAAAATATAGGGATGCGCTTGCTAAAGTTCCGATGTACCTTTTCGACGTAAGGATAAGTTTGTCCTTATTGTCCGACTTTAAGTTTTTCAAACTTTATAAATTTTTCGTTTCTCTTTTATATGAAGATAAATAAAATTAAATAACATCAAATATAATTTGTGTTTTGTTGAATTAAATAACGTATTTTAACACATCAATAGCGGGAAACGAGAAATATCTTTCGTCTGTCACTAATTGCCGACGGGAGACGAGAATTTAATTTAACACTTTAATGGTCGATCGATCCACATAGGATCCATAACTCAAACAATCTATAATGCCTGGTGGATTCACATAAGATTCAAGAATATAGTTTAATAATTTATAGTACGGCCTTAACATAAGTTATACCATTGTAGCGGGTAACAATAATTGCCGTCCCGTTTATTACATTACATTTTAATATTAATGCTTTACAATAGTTTATATTGATTTTTATTTTATTGATATTCGATTATGAAAAAAAAATGTTTTTGCTTTTATTAAATCGACCCCGCATTAGATGTGTTAAGTATAGTAAAAAATTCTTAATGTTAATTAAGAACTAAAACATCTTTTTTTTGGTATAAAAATTTGACTTGAGATTAAAAATTAATCTATCAAAAATAAAATTATGTAATGGCTAAGCAATTTAAATTTTGTATTATTATAATAGTTTCACCTTAAAATATGGTATATATAATACATGAAGAATATAAAATTCATTATATTCCAAAATAATATTAAACATTTTTTTAATAAAATATTTTTATCCTTAATCTGAATATATAAATGTGTTAAATGAATATTATTTATAAAAATTACTTTAATTTTTTTTAATAATCTATATATAATGAATTATTATATTGTATGTAATCAATAAAAATGTTTATATTTTTAGTATACCTGTAAATCGAACATTTCTGATCTGTGTCATCGTAGTGTATACATTTTGAGAATCTTAGGCCAAAATGCAAACAGCCATTAAGGGTTTCCACCTTTCGAAATCCGGACTCCCTTTTCGCACTGTCCAAATAAATTTAGCAAGCTTTAGAGCGGCGTTCACTACAAATAGAGCGAATGTTAAGCCGGAGCCGGTCGCTTCTTAAAACAAAAGCCGTGTTTACCCCGCCGAAATGTGTTGGTGGTACGTTTCTTGCTTGTTGGCTTGCCAACAAAATTTTGCACACCCCTGACCTTAGGGACGAGGGGTAGCTCTTGATTTATATATCGCAGGGATTACCGATCGACGCTTCCGATACTAATCGACACCCGTTTTATTTTCGCCTCGAGAAATACGGTTCATTAATATATACATATATAGACAAAAAAGCGAAGGGGGAACTTTGTATATATCCCGCACCCCCCACCCTTTTCGAGATTAAAAAGTTGGAATTAAATTTTTAAACCCATTTTCAGCGATCGAAGCCGGAGATTAGCGAAAAATTCGACCTGAAAAATTGCATACAAATTTTATTTTGTACAGCGGACAAAGTTTGTCTTCTGAATTTAAGGTTATAGGAATTGGTAAATTTTAAATTTAATAATTGGAACGAATCTATTATTTTAATAGAAAAAAATCAATTGTTAAATTATATATATATATACATATATTATTAATAGTATAAATAAACATCTCAATCCTTTTACATCGGTAATTAACGGATTTAACACGTTAAACGTTCACGAATGTGAACGCACCAAATTATCACCCCGTTAATTCGATAAAAAAACACGCACACACACACGCACACATGCGCGCACAAATTAAAAGGGTTACGTAATCTAGTAACCGAGGGTATCTAAAACGCAATTAGAACATGACGACATGTGATCAATCAAACGCACGCCGGGGGGGGGGGAGGGATGAAAAAGAAAAGAAGACAAAAAAAAAGACACCAAAAGTGCTGAAACCTCTAAAGTAAGGTCAGTCCGAGTTTATACGGGTCAAACGATCCGCTGAAAATTTATTTTTATATTTTCTAAAATAATTTTCGAAAACGTCACACCCTTCGTATTTATCTTTATGTCGAGATTAGGGGGGGTACGTGTCTGGTTTTGGCATTTATTTCGACTAATTTCATTGAGTCGCTACACCGCGAAAAACTCACCCTTCGTCGAAAATTTCATCATAACGTTGCAATATTCGAATTCGAAGAACAACCCTTCGACCCTTTATCTTCGCCTTACACTTTTCGCACGAAACATTTCGTCTATAAATCCATCCGCCCTAACCGCGTTTATTTTCGTAATTGAAAGACCGAAATATAATTTTCTCAGTGTATATATTATCATAATAAAATATTCGTTTTCTATATATATATATATATATATTATATATATATATATATATATATATATATATATATATATATATTTAATATTGCTATCGTAAAAATATATAATTTAATTAATCGTTTATAAACGTTTTACTATATTACATTGTTGTATGTCGAAATAATCACATGGATGAGTTTTGAACATAGAAAGAGAGTACTTTACAAATGCCCCTCCATGTAGTAGAGTATAATTTGATGCAATTACATTTAGAACATATGAACAAGATGATTAATGTTCACGATCAAAGACATTATGTAACAGTGGTTCTTAACCGTTTTTTTATAAAATATAACTAATTAAATATTTATATATATATATATATATATATACCGATATTTTTCATTTTTTTTATGATTTTATATTGAATAGATATTTGTTTAATTTAAAAGACTCATACTATTGTGATCAAAAAGTAAGGTGAAATTGTCATTTAAAACTACCGTGTATTAGGAAGGCAAGTAAATTGTATTTTTTTTTCTTAGATTGGTAAGACTGACTATAACATTCGCCAAACGCTTGTTTGTCAAAAGGTTTAATTATTTCAGAGTTATACGTGTTTTACAACTCTTGGTTCTTTCATCACGATAATGTCAGACTGCATTGGTGCTCGACTCGTATCATTCCGCAACCATCGTATTCGCCTGATTTGGCTCCGTGCGACTTCTGATTATTCAACAAACTTAAAAGGCCAATGCGGGGACGCCTTTTTGTCACGATTCACTTTACTTTTTGATCAGTATAAATATTTAAATTATTATTATATCATATATTAAAAATTTACATATTATGTGTATATCGAATTTCAATTCTTTTCTGATGAAATATTTTTAAACATTTTTTTGTTCTTGATAATATACTTTTGAATTTTCTGTTAATGAAAATTTATATTATATATAATATAGTAGTATGAATAATAAAAAAAAATTCTATCAAATATCTTGTTGAGAATTGCTGATATATGGATAATGATTTACGGCGTTAATCACAAGGAACATTACGCACGAACGAGGCAATGTTTCAGATGTACCCCCTGCACTTTTCATCGGTGAATAAATTACGACGAATTATGCACAATTCCCCGGGGAATATGCAGAATTATCGGATTAATATTCGCACGAAGCCACGCACGTAATTGTGTTTTCAGCGGCGATAGCAGCAAATGCCGAGACTGAAGCCGAAGCAGAAACAGCCGAAAATGCGTACCGGAAGATGAATGTGCCCCCCGCTGACAGCTTGGCAGATGAAAATTTCCGAACGAAGACGAGCAAGAACGCAAAGGTGAATTTATGACCGGGATATTTGTCTGCGGATATATAATGACGGATGAGTTAAAAGGCAATATGTAGAAAGGCGAGTTGATGAATAGTCCGCGGCACAGCTTTCTCAAATTTACCGACTGACTGTCTGAAAATGCCGTTACGAAAGAATATACGCTTGTCTTTCACCTCTATATATATACATCTTTTTTTTTTCTATCCGTTGAAAATAATCATCTCCCTCGAGGTGTTACGAAATAGTGAGAAATACTCCTATATATACTACTTCTTATATCTCTATTCAGAAGCATTGAATATATATATATATATATATATATATATATATATATATATATATATATATATATATATATATATTAACCTTTTTCAGATCGGTAGTCGACCTCAAAACTTTTATAATCGAATAAAAAAGACAATAATTTTTAAAACATAATCTTAATCGACAAGTGCATCCAAAAATAAAACATTATTTCTTGTGCGTTTCACCGTTTAATAATCGTATCGTGTTCACCTGATTGGCTGTTGGATTTCTTGGTCATAACACTTGAAAAACACGCGTGCAGATTTTTTTGAATATTTTTATTATACGCTCAGTATGAAATATAAAATATTATCAGGCTGTATAGATCTAAAAACATCATCACTTTCCATTCATATCAACGCTCATTGGTCGAATAGAGCCAACATCGAATTAATTAAAAGACGTTTTATTTCGTATATTTTTCTAACGATAATTTAACAAATTTTGATGTTATATATATATATATATATATATATATATACGGTTTATTATGATAAATAAAAATTTAGAAGTTAATTATAAAAAAATACATCCATTTAAACTTGGGGTCAGAACATACCCCACCGAGACCGGTACATAATATTTTATCTTCGATTTGGAAAGGTTAATCTAGATATTTGATAATATATATTAATATTCATAATATATTTGTCTGAAATAGATTAGAGACGAAATAATGTCGAAACTCCAATCTCGTATAGACGAGCGCTAATTCAGCAAATTCTGCGGTTAAATCGCAACGCTTTTTTTTTCTTTTTTTCTTCACTTCACGGCAAAAGTGATCGATTCCCGTTACTCTATCTCTTTCGTTCGATCGCTTTTACCCACTCTCATATACTATATAGATGATAAAATCGAACGAGAATAATGAAGGTGCCGGATCAAAACATTTCAAGATCGCGCCAAAGAGCCTCAGTTATATCGAAAGGGGGACGCCGACGACCGAAACGACTTTCGCAGCGAGAAAATCCTCAAAGGGAAAACTCTTTTCTCGATTTTCCGCACTTTTTTTTTCCCTACCACTATTCATTTATTTTTTGGCTTTTTCGCATCGGTCACAAAATTTTCCCACTCCCTTCACGTCCTTCTCGATTTTCGCTTTTTTTTTTTCAACCCCGTTCGACGTTCAATCGAGATTAGAATCGGTAAACGTTTGACACGAATTTATTACGTATTCGTTGTAGTGAAACGATAGATTTTCACCGGTGGAAAATCGTAATTATCACTCGTGTAAAATTTGATACGAGCGCCGGTACGATAAATGGAATTACCATAATGCGATATTCAAATCCTGCAATATACTTCAAAAATTCTTTTTCTTCACTATTGATATACTATATTTCGGTGACAGAAATTGATTGTAACGACTATCTCTCTCGTTCGCCGTTAAAATGAAGATTGTTGAAAAAAGACAGATGTACACCGTCACTTAACCTTGTCAATGTCAATATATCATGCAGTCAATTTTAGCGCAAACTACGATGTCGATATTCTGACTCTCGTCACTCAGAAGGTTAAAGATCAATTAAATTGTTCTCTTCAAAGAAAATGTGGTACACAATTTTTTCATTTTATTTACTTTTTAAAGATAATCGATATATTATCATGTATATATATATATATATATATATATATATATATATATATATATATATATTTACTCAATTTTATATTTATAAATCATTGAGCATTTTTAATTTATGCGGATGCAACTGAAACTGTTATAACAATGAATTTTCCGCACTCTTTTTAATTAAATTTTTGAATGTTCCACAAAATCTCTTTTGAAACGAAGTTTCGCTGAAAAAACAAGACCAAAACTAACGAATACAAATTTAATTATATTTAAAAATGCATAATAATCTTCTTTTTATATATATATATTCTTTTATACGGAAGAGCAAACGGTTTGTTATAAATTTTTACATCCCCTTTTTTCCCGTACAATATTTCTCTCTCGCTTAAAACCGATGCGCTTTTCACTGCACTTTGTTCGTTACTTGTATATATTTTTTTTATTTTATTATATATATATATATATATATATATATATATATATACAAAAAACCCTCGCATAGCGTAAAATAGAATATCCAATTTATTGCGGCGCCGTAACACTGAGGCCCTTCACTACGAATCCAATTTAAAAATCCGTCCGTTGTAAAAAAAAAAAATCTAATTGAATCGGCATAAATGGTGTTTCGAGACCCATAATAACGATGACTCTCATAATGATGAAGAACAGATTCAATTTCAAAGCGGAAAATAAAACTCAATGGAAGCCGAAACCAAACTGTCACACAATTTCCGAGTGTGCTTCAACAATATTTTAATATTTTATATTAAAAATTATGATTCGTTTTGAAATCAGTTCTACAACGTGACTCAGATCATATATATAATATAATATTAATATTTTGGAATAGTGACTTTTGGGATTTTGAAACATTCCCTTTATATATATATATATATATATATATATATATATATATATATATATATATATATATATATATATATATATATATATATATATATATATATATATATATATATATATATTACGTTAACGTCGAAACTGATTGTCCCACGGGTTGAATTTGAAACAGCGCTGAATTATTCAAAATTGACGGGTCACAAGACATACGTTACGACCATCTATTTTTGAACAAAAAAAATAAATAAAATAATCCAGTAGTTGCCTTTTCTACTTTTCTATTTATAACGGTAGACAAACGACAAATAATAATAATAATAATAAAGAAAGAACGGTAACAAAGTTGTAAAATATTCGCGTATAAAATATATCGCGAGTTCCATTCGAGCGTAATCGCTCTTCGTTGAATGTGTATATATATATATATATATTTTTTTTTTTTGCTCCAGCTGTGCTCAATTTTTTTTTTTTGGCCATCACCCTCATATTTCAACCCTTTCGTCGTGGACTTTTTCGTTGTACTTTTCGCGGATTTGCGGCACACGACACAACCGGAAATAGAGGAAGAAAAGTGACCCGTTTGATGAAGATAAAACGTGCCGCAAACGCTATACTTAAGTCGCACAAACTCAAAGGTTTATTTATATTTGGTATGTGTGTGAAAACTTGTTGAAAACTCAGCTTTCTATCGCTTTCTTTATAATATATATATATATATATATATATATATACATTTATTTTTTTCTTCGTTTTTTTTGCCACAAAAGACGTATTAAGGCCGTCGAAATACAAAGGATACAACTGCGTGGAATTTACTTTTGATAAATAGGCGTCGAGAGATTATAATCGTCTTATTCGTAAGTCGTTCTGTTTTCATTTATTTCCACTTTATAAATATATATTACAATTTTATATAAATCGCACAATATTGATATTTTAATAAAAAAAAAAAAAAGTTTTATATATTATTAGAATGTCGTCAAAACATTATCAACAAAATGAAAATTATGACATAAAAAGCAATGATAATTTATATTATTTTAAAAAGAAAATGACTTATAAAATATAGCAAAATATATAAGAAAATTGAAGCTCAAATATGTTTCACATTAATTTGAACTTTTCATACAATACAATAGCGGTTTCCAACATGTGGTACGCAAAAAAAACAATGTTAGGGCGGAAAATATAAAAATTATACAGATCTATACACTGTGATCAAAAAGTAAGATAAAATTATTATTTGAAACTCCCGGGCATTAAAAGAAATTAGGTAAATTGTAAATTTTGTTTCCTAGATTGATAGGATTGTCTATAACATTTGCCGAGCGTCTGTTTGTCAAAGGGTTTAATTATCTCCGAATTACACGTATTCTTATGACTCTTGGTACTTTCATCACAATAATGCACCCTGTCATACTGTATTGGTTCTTCGCGACTTTTTTGCCGAAAACTCAACCAATATCGTTGCGCAACCATCGTATTCGCCTGATTTAGCTCCGTGCGACTTCTGGCTATTCAGCAAACTCAAAATTATTAGACAAATTTAAATATGTCTAAAATTTAATCGTTTAATTTTTTTATATATAAATTATTAATGAACAATTTTCAAGTCACAATTCAGACCACCTTCTTAAGTGTTGAAAAATGGTTTGCACGTCATTTCGATATGAATCTTGACCTCTTTTTTTACGAACGTCGCTTTTATACAATCAATTCTTCGTGTACCTGAACTTATATAGCAATCAATTTCACGTCCACCCTATTGATTTGGCCGTGCGACATTTTAGCTTTTATATTGAAGAAAAATAACATTTAACCAATCACAATTCACAAATCGTTAATAAACACGCCGCAAAGAGAGACTCTCAGAACGATAACAATAACGTTTTGTGACCGAAAAACAAACAAGAGTAATTGCTACGAAAACAGCATCTTTCGTGAAAATAAAACAAACGTAAGATACGCGATATCTTTCAATATCGACGAAAGAAAACACAGTTATTTTGATGCAACCCATATAGTATTTATTTTATCTATTGTAATTGACGTTTTCTTGTTTATACAGAAGAAAACGTTCGTCGTAACTTTGATTATGTATCACAGAATCATAAGAATTCAGAGCAGAATCGACGATAGATTTTCACTTCTTCTACCCGAAAGAAAAGTTAACTCTGAACGCTATTCGTTACCGCTGTAAAAAAAAAGAAGAAAATAAAACAATGTAAAAGAGAAAAAAAAAGCTTGAAACATAGAACAAATGTGCTTCGGAAGCGCACTAGACGCGATTTTCACCTGAAAACTATGCTTTTACGTGCGGTCGTTACTTCGACAAATGGACCGTGCACACATTCCAAGTGGAAAACTACTTAAAAAACATACACACGTCCGAGAAGCTGTGTTTGTGTACGTTAGTCGAGAAAACGTGGAACGTAATGGAAAATGGAAAATGTTGGCTCGTGCGAATCGCGACGATTTTTTTAAAAGCTATATTCGTGTACGATTTTTTTCTTTTTTTTTGATATTAAACCATATAATTCAATCTAAATTGCACGGTAAAAATAAAAAAGAAAAACATTTCGGTTCTAAATCTTAAAAGTTCAATCAGTGCGATTTCATGTCAACAGTAAAGTGCTTTCGTGTGTAATTTTTCACTATTACGTTTAATCAACTTGATTGAGTTTAAATAGCGATTTATTGTTCTCCACAGTATCATTATATGCTTTGTGATAATAGTGTCACATTGTTCTGAAATTTCAACTACATGGTTTTTATAGGATAGAAAATAATTTTAATGTATTTTTTTACGACATGTTAAAGTCAAGAGGTAAAATAGTGGGTAGATAAAAAAATCGCATATACTTAACCTAATTAAATCCAAAAATAACCCAGTATTCCAGAAACGCGATTTGAAAACCACTGAAGCAATATCAGAGTGTCGTTCTCGACTTTGACGTGTCACGCTTCTTTCGGGATCCACCTTTTTTGTTCTTCACTTCGCCGCAGAAGCGACAAGATTTCTTTTCCTTTTTGTCTTCCGACGTCATTATTTCGACCGAGGTAGAACGTGGACGAAAATGAAAAAAAAATAAAGGAAAAAGGCGGCATAAGGAGGAAGCTGTGCGTTGTTTTTCCGCAATTTTCGCGTGAAAAATGAAACGTTAACCGGCAGGAAGGGATGGATGGAGGGGGAGGTAGCAGGAAAAGCTCCGGAAAGCGAAGCGTGCGACGAGGAAAAACCCATTCAGACGGCTTCTATTTTTTTTCTTCTGTACTTCCATATTCTTCTGCTTGTCACCGAAGAAAAGACCTCGAATTTTCTTCATCGGAAGTCTCTCCCACCTGACTGTTTTCCGATTTTTCATTTATTTTTCCGGCGAACGATGACGATCATCATTTATCGCTGTCCGAGCGCGTGAAAGGCTATGCCAAAACAGCTCGACGGGAAAAATTCCGGTACAAATTGATCGAAAAGCGGACAAAGGCTTCGCGAAAACCATTAATACGCGTCCAGTCGCGTTATATTTATTGTATTCCCTTATAATAACTTAAGGGAATACGACGAAGGGTGAGCAGGGTTCGTCAACAGACGCGCATAATAAAAATCCGCGAATTCACGAAATTGACGATCCCCAGATTTATCTCAACATCGATATAAAATTTATCTCACAATCATAATTAATAAAAATATAACATTGTGATCAAAAAGTAAGATGAATTTGTTTATAAAATGTAAATTCTTTATTTATTCCTCCAAATCAATTTCATTCCCTTCAAAGATTTTCCAATCCGATAAAACGCACTTTTTCCAACGCTTTCTCCAGTCCTCTAAACAGTCGGAATAGTCTTTTTCCGGTATAATCTTCGAGACCTTCGATTCGGTTTTTACCTCCACAATCGTGACAAAACGGCGTCCCCGCATTGGCCTTTTGAGTTTGCTGAATAGCCAGAAGTTGCACGGAGCCAAATCAGGCGAATATGGTGGTTGCGGAACGATATGAGTCGAGTTTGCAGAATATCATAGTGCATTAACGTAATGTAGGAACAAAGAATTGTAAAAACACATGCAACTCGGCGATAATTAAACCTTTTGATAAACAGACGCTTGGCAAATATTATACAGTCCTACCAACCTAAGAAAAAAATATAATTTACCTGCCTTCTTAATGACCGAGGGTTTTATTTTATATATAACAATTCCATCTTACTTTTTGATCACAGTAGTTTATCAAAATATAAAAAATACTAATTTTTTATACAAAATATTATTAACAGTGAATTCAAAAATTCACAAAAAAATATATAATATAATTTTCGTCACAAATTTATGATTCTCGAGAGACTTTTTATAATAACAAGAAAAATTATAATGAACAAAAAATATTATATTACATTTTACAAACTATATTATATCTAAAACACTGATAGATTGATTTTTAAATGTAATATTGAATGAAAATATAAATTGACAGCGAAATATAATTGGTTAAGCTAGAATTTAACATTTATGAATAAACAATAAGACGAATAACTAATAATATATTAAGCTTTATCAATGGAAATAGTAAAATTTCAAAGTTATATCTAATAATTTATTAGACATTAAAGACATAAGTTAATCCAGTTTTATGTCCAGAATATCAAAATTACGATCCGCCATAAACAATAAATTCGTAAATGTCGAATTTGCCTAGTTAATTCGAGCAATTGCACATCAATTAATTTATGACATATTCGATAATAATGTTAATTTTATATATATTATATAATATTTCACGTATATAAACGATTAATATTCATAACGAAATTTTAAATAAAATTAAAATATTACATCATTGTTAAATATTATATATATATATATATATATATATATATATATATATATATATTATACATATTGTCGTTGTTGGGTCAATTATTTGCATTCATTTTATTAATATATAATATTAAAAGCGGTCCGTTTATATAATTGCAATTGACAATTCATAAGTTTGAAAAATAATTTTATTTCATAAAATATCTATATTTAAATATTATATAATGGTTTTAATATAAAAGTAATGAAATTAAAGATTCCATAGAAAAATATTGAATATTTAAATTCGAATAACTTATTTGTTATTGATATTTTTAACATATTATTTATTAAAATTTGCCTATGAATCAAATATTTATTTATAGTAAAAAAAAATATATGAAATCGATAAGAATGTAATTAAAATATGTTTTTACGACTTCTTTATGACATTTCATTTTTGACGTTAACATTCAAAATATTTATACCCTTTGACATTTAACAGGCAATCAACGTGTTTTAGTACGAAATTATTGATTTTTAATAAATCAGTTATCGTTTTATTATTGACGAATGTCTAAAATTTAATTTCGTGGAAAACGGTAATAAAACAAAATATATATTTTATATAACACTGTGATCAAAAAGTAAGGTAAATTTGTTTACAAAATATACATTCTTTATTTATTCTTCTTAATCAATTTCATCCCTTTCAAAATAATGCTTTTTCCAGTCCTCAAAACAGTCGGAATAATCTTTTTCCGGTATAGCTTTCGAGACTTTCTTCGATTCGGTTTTTATCTCCTCAGTCGTGTCAAAACTGCAACCCCGCATTGGCCTTATGAGTTTGCTGAATAGCCAAAAGTCGCACGGAGCCAAATCAGGCGAATACGGTGGTTGCGGAACGATTTAAGTCGAGTTTTTGCAAAAAAGTTACGTAGAAACAATGCATTATGACACGGTGCATTATCGTGATGAAGGAACCAAGAGTTGTAAAAACACGTCGAACTCAGAGATAATTATTTTTTTTGACAAACAGGCGCTTGGTAAATATTATAGACTGTCCTACCAATCTAGGAAAAAAATCTACAATTTATCTGCCTTCTTATCTCATTAGCCACGGCAGTTTTAAATGAAAATTTCATCTCATTTTTTTTTATCACAATAGTATATATATATATATATATATATATATATATATATATATATATATATATATATATATATAACATAACAAAGATCTGTTTTTTTAATAATAAATATAGACGTATATTTTTAATAATAAAACTTTTAGAATATACTTAAATTCTATTTTTAAAGCTTCCACAACAAAAGCTAGAAGCGTGTAATCTATCTGCAACAAAGGCGAAGAAAAAAAAACTATGAACGTACTATCCCGCTGAAAATACTGAAAACTAATTCGCTTTAAACACGAACAACTCCATAATGTTAGTTCATTAGTGTGTTGTTGAATTTGATATTATTATTCATGAGCGAATGTTTCATAAGCAAAACTAGCAAATATTGTATACAAGTTAAGTTTATAAGAAATACATGTAGACTTTTCCGTTTCCTTTTTATCCTTTCGAAGTTTTCAAAGCGAATAATATCTATTAAAATTTTCATATCGTTGTCTATGTAAAGGAATTGTTCGTATTTTCATCGTTATCATTAAATCATGTTTCCGTTTTATTATACGAAACATTTTACTTTAATAATATAGTTTATCGTTAAGGAATGACGTTTCGTAATAATGTACACGCAGCTTTATACTATTGCTACATACTGAAAAGTATTCAGTATTTTTATATTATTATTATTATATGAAATATGTAATACAGATAATTCTTTAAAAACACATTTTGATCATTTGACAATAATTTTTAATGATTTCAAAATATATTTTGGTAAGAATTGTTTTAAAAATTGATAAATAAAATTTCATGTATAAAAGTTTTAAATAGATATAAAAATATATAAACGTTGATATTGAATAATTTTAATATTAATGACAAAATCAATTTTATCACTGTGATCAAAAAGTAAGGTGATTTTTTTATAAAATGTAAAGTCTTTATTTATTCTTTCAAATCAAATTCATACTCTTCTTAAAAGTAATCCCTGTCAGATAAAACGCACTTTTGCCAACTCCCTCCCCAATCGTACCAAAATGACGTCCCTGAATTAGCTTATTGAGTTTGCTGAATAGCCAGAAGTCGCACGGAGCCAAATCAGGCGAATGCGGTGGTTGTTCAACAATATGAGTCGAGTTTTTAAATAACAATATCACCTTACTTTTTGATCATAGTAGTATATATATATATATATATATATATATATATATTCTCATATTTTTCAATAATTTATTATCTTTCGAATAATTTTAATTTATTGTGATTATTTTTTTAAAACAATATTTGTGTACAATATATCTAACTTACATACACACACACACACACACACACACACACACACATATATATATATATATATATATATATATATATATATATGTATATATAAATATAAAATATTCATTCCGTTTTTTTGTATAATCTTAAAAATAATCGCAATTTCTGATTTACGAACGCGATAATAAAATTGACGTCGGCATTCATTCATTAAATTATCCGAGCATATCAAAGAAATTACTTGATTTATTAAAATAATACGTCAGCGACCGAAACGCACAAAAGGTCGCGTAATTAATTTCCGGTTTTAAGGACGACAGTCCTTGCGGTTTCCGATATGATAAAATTAAATATAACACTTTCGCGAGAAATCGTATTTTTTTTCATAAACCGAAAATGTGGAAAATTAATGCAAAAGGTCTTTTGGTATACAAAACAATATCGATATCATCATCTGCAATTCACGAATTGAGAAATTGCCCCCCCCCTTCCCCCCGTTGTCGTTCCGCCCGTTATTTCTTGATCCTTTAGAGAAACGTCTATTACGCTAATGGAGCCCCCCTATTTTCGAAATGTCAACAAAGGAATAATAATTAATTAATTAATCATCGAACTTTTGCTCTTGACAAGTTTTGATGGCGCCATCTCTCCTATATATATTAACGGCAAAGCTCGTCTAATTATTATTAATCTATAACGAAATGACGACTAAGAACAGCGTAGCATCGCTTATCTACTTTGTCCTATAATATATATATGCATATACAGGATGATTATGAAGTGTCTAATCTACGAATAATTTTATACAGGGGGTGTCTCGTTATGCAGAGTATATTCTATCTGCGTATTAATAGCTAATTTTGAATTAATTATTTAAAAAAATCAACAAAGATTTATAAAAAAATATTACAGTGATATAAAATAACTATTTTTAATAAAAAATAATTCGATTATTTATAATTATATTCAGTCACATATAATAAATCTATTGTAGAAAAAGCGAGATCGACGTTTAAAATGATATATATTTTTTAATTCAAACGTGACTTTGAATTTTAGAAAAAATATTTAATTATGACGTTTTTTGTATATTTTTAATCTATATTTTATATTAAAAATATATTTTTAAAAATTTCGTCATAATATATAAAGGATTTTTAATATTAAAATGTAATTTTATTTAAAACCAAATGAAAAAAATTAACGTTCAACCTTTGAGTATTATTTTAGTACGTGAAAAATTATCTTTGTTATATATAAATATAAGATATAAAAAATAATAATTATGTAAATTAAAGAATTATTAATGCTTATATAATATTTATATATGTATATTTTATATAAACATGCGTATAATGAAATATTATTATTCTAAAACTTCGTCTCGAATACGAGTTTATTAATTAAATATAATATATATGTGTGATATGAAAGCTTTCGTCTTATTAAAGCTTTCAAGCTTATCTTGTTTCTGAGCACATGTCGTTATTGTTCATACGACGCCTTAAACTTTAAACATTCCAGCTTAAATTAATAATAATTAATGTTTAAAGGATCGACAAATTTTAAATATTATATAATAGTTAAACATTCAAGGATTTTAATTATTATTTAATCACTTACAACGTAATGTGAAATTAAAATCATTATTTACATAATTACTAAATTACTACGACAACATAATGATGCTACTCTAACAAGTATTTATATTAATTTATTATATTTTAAATATATAAATTATCTCAATATATGTTTATTAAGTCTGTCATCATTCATTATAAAATGTGTAATACAAAATTATGATACTTTATATCATAATTTATTTTAATAAAATATTCGCAGTGTTACTAAATTTACTTACATACATTCAGTTGTCGAAAAATATATTAATTTATAAAATAATATTCATTTAACATAATTATTTATTAAAGCAAGATATTCATATTTCAATTTGAAGTATAATAAAAACGTTAAAAATTAATCATCACATATGTATAGTAAAAAAGTCTAAAATGTTGTCGCTGTCGCCGCCGCCGCCGCCGTCATCATTTTTATTAATGCATATATAATCGTTTACTCAGTCGTTTTCAATTTCGGAATAATTAATTATCGCATATTTAAAAAAGTCTAAAGTGTTGTTACTGTTGACGCCGCCGCCGCCGTCATCATTTTTATTAATCGACTAGTAACTTTTTTTTATGTATATATTAATCGTTTTCAATTTGATATATAATATAATGTACCGATATATATATATTTTTTGGACACAATCTTGTCTGGCGCCGGCTTTACACGGCATAACACTCGTTCTTCATCAAAAGCCATATAATTAAAACTTGATCTGTTCTCTGCATTGTTTTTCAATATACCATATTAAATTTTCCCGTCATACTTTTAAACGGTCCGGAAGACGGAAAGGCTTTTAATTAAATTTTCCCGTACATGCATCGGTATTATTCGCGCGTTAATCCCATAAAATATTGCATTACAAACCGATAGTCTCGTTATTTAATATGATCGTTAAATTTTAATTACTTCACATATATATATATATATATATATATATATATATTTGCGTTAAATGGCACACTTATGATGTGTATGTGCGCATGAACACGTGTCGTATAACGATATCGTAAAATGCAAACGGTGTTTTGTACATAGAAAAAATATATGTATTACAAAATATTTTCATGAAAATTTATTATATTTTTTACATTTTTCATAGTTGTATATAATATTGCGATCAAAAAATAATGTGAATTTGTTTATAAAATGCAAATTCTTTATTTATTCTTCCAAATCAATTTCATTCCCTTCAAAGTCATCCTCGTCAGATAAAACTCACTTTTGCCACCGTGTTCCCGCATTGGCCTATTAAGTTTGCTCAATAGCTAGAAGTCGTACGGAGCCAAATCGGGCAAATACGGTGGTTGCGGAACGATATGAGTCGAGTTTTTGGCAAAAAAGTTGCGATGAACTCAGACATAATTAAATCTTTTGACAAACAGACGCTTGGCAAATGTTATAGACAGTCCTACCAACCTAGAAAAAAAAATTTACCTGCCTTCCTAATGCATGAGAATTTTAAATGACAATTTCACCTTACTTTTTGAACACGGTAGTATATATTCAGTGTGTTGCGCATAATAAGGCAAAGTAATAACATTAGTAAAAGTATGTACGTTTCAATTCAGTATATTGCCGCCGTAGGAAAATACGCATCGCCAAAGATTTTCCGCGTTTTCATCTCGGAAAGCTCAGTCGTGTCGTTTTTATGGCGCCATGCGAAAAAAAGGTGGAGCATCGCTTACATACCACGCAGCGGGTACCGAAAGCTCCGAATTAAGGTAGTCGCTGCGAAACGAGCTTTAGTTAATTGGAAAAGTTTAACGACCCGTTAGCGCTTTCATTTCCCAGGTCAAATATGAAAATGCTTAATTGATTTGTCGTGCCTATAATAATCAAAACAATAATCGTTAATTTAGCGAAAACTATACACGTTTATGATAATAAAGTGAGATGGATATAAGTGTATTTTTTTTTGATATTTTTTATACGATTCGAAGCTTTGTTCTTTGATTTTCGACGTCAATTACTTCTCTGCGCTATTCAGCATAGTTTTGAATATATAATTAAGGATCATTCTCAACAATTTTCAAAAGCTTCCTCTTAATTGACTTTGTATATATTATTCAAAAATAGTACAATTTGCATCAATTGTAAATTTTAAAAGTGATTTCCTTTATCTCTATTTGGAGAAAATATAAAAATACATATTCAGATATTTTTAATACCATAAAATAAAAAAAATCGCATTTCTCTAATACAAATGTTTATTAAAGACTATTATATAATATATTAAAATCGTAATAAAATACATAATATTAAAAATAACTAATCATTATAATCAATCAATAACGATTTTTGCTAAAAATATTTTTTTTCTTATTTTAGTATTTTTACATTCTGGAAACTGAATTTTATTAAAAACGAAACATGTTTAATTTTATATATTGTTCTGAATTTTCCCGAGAATACAGTTTCACCCTCGTATTGTATTCAATGCGATCTTTTAAGTACTTGATGTGAATAAACACACACACACACCGAGAAAATATGTATTATATTCACCGCAATGGGCTAATATTGAAACAATTAAAATTAAATTTCCCCCCATTTTAATAATTTAAACGGTCTTTTAGCGATTCCAAGATCAAAACGGGTATTGCGCGTATATTTAGAATATGCTCGTATTCACCCTCCGGTTATATTCGTTGCAGTAAAATCCATTGAATTTTCTTTATATTTATAGGAAAAGCTAGAAATTTTCCGAACGATATAAGCTATACAGTAAGATTCTTATTCGTATTCGAATCGGTATAAAGTTTATTTTGTTGTCGATTGTCTAAATTTACCTATCTTTATAAAGAATTCAATTAGCTTATATACTGCTGTGATCAAAAAGTAAGGTGAAATTGTAATTTAAAACTCTCGGGCTTTTGAAAGGCATGTAAATTGTATTTTTTTTCTAGGTTGGTAGGACTGTATAACATTTGCCAAGCGTCTGTTTGTCAAAAGATTTAATTATGTCTGAGTTCTTCGCAACTTTTTTGTCAAAAACTCGACTCATATCGTTCCGCAACCATCGTATTCGCTTGATTTGGCTCCGTGCGACTTCTGACAATTCAGCAAACACAAAAGGCCAATGCGGAGACGCGTTGGCAAATGTGCGTTTTATCTGACGAGGATGACTAAAGGAAATGAAATGGATTTGGAAGAATAAATAAAGAATTTACATTTTATAAACAAATTCACCTTACTTTTTAATCACAGTGTTATATAAAATATTTTAAATATTAAATACATAAAAGAAAGTCAAAGGCCAGTTCGTTTTAACCTTTTTCCAATATATTTTAAAATTTCAATTACAAAATAATTATTGATTTTTAAACTAAAACATATATTCTCAAATTACATCTTACAATTTAACTTGTACTGTTTCCTGTTATACTAGGTTCGTCGCGTTTAAACTTTGAAAACCCCTGATGCAATACGATAGAACAAGTACGTAATCCCCGTACGGACATAATACGTATCGGTAATGGCGGAAAATGTATCGCGAAAGGCGGAAAATTTTCCACGAGAGCGCAAGAAAGCATCGTTTTCGAAACGATATTAACGTGCACTATGCTTTTAATGTTTTAATATGCTGAAATGTGAACGCGGCTTTATTTGTTTTTCATTCTTAACACTGCGGCTTTTCGCATACAACACCACGAAAACCGCTAAAGAGGACCGTTGTGAAATTTAGTTGTGGTATTTTTTATTTCGAAACACCGTTCCACAATAATGCAGTATAATAACTGTACTGCTTTCTAGTAAAAATAAATAAATTTGTATTCATATATTAATTATTTTTTTTATATATACGTATATATATATAAGTATTTTATTTGTATATAGGATTTTTGGGGGGGTTTAGAGGGGGGTGTATATTGAATTTTTTACGATTATTTTTCGCGCGTCGATTTTTCACCTTCGAAATGCGCTCCGCCGTCGACTTCTTTACGTGTTCGTTCAATTGAAAATCCGGAAAATGGATCTGAAATATGAAAATAATTGAAAATAAAAACTTAATATTCCCGACGAAAATTGGAAAATTCGCTTCGCGCGCTCAAATATATATATATATGTATATAAAAGACCTGAGAATAAAAAAAAATACTCGAACGCCCTTCGTTTCGCATTATTATTATACATTTATAAAGATATATATATATATATATATTTTATTATTTGTATTTCGTTATAAAAACGAATAATATTAAATCGATCGTGTTCTGCCTTTGAATTTCTGCCAATATTTCTTTTTTGGAATCGTTATTGTTTTTAATTTACTGTGACATTTTTCGGTTGTTATCTTTTGAGTTATTACGCTTTTGTGTATTGTTTTGATCATATTTTATATAAATAATGCAAAAAAAAATACATTTTATTTACGGTTGTTATTTATCGATATTTCTTAAAATATTTCATGTTAAAATTATCGCAATATATATATATATATATAAGATTCTATTAAAATATAATAAATACCGTATGACGCCTGCGGTATTTCGATAATAACATATACATTCTATCAAGCCAATTATAAACAGGAAGTTATAAATTCGATTTTGCAATATCTGATATATATATATATATATATATATATATATATATATATATATATTTAATAAATAAGATTTATATAATAATATTAAAATAATATCGCTGTCTGAAAATATTGTTTATTATAAATGATAGATATTTATAAATATTATATATGAAAAGAATTTTATAAATAAACTAAACTAAGCAATGTATCGCAAAGTTAAGTAAGAAAAAATCTATATATTGAGCTCAAAATTTCTATACATCATTCAAATTTTGTATATCAATCAAATTTTAACAAATCTTATATATTAATTTCATTTTTTTGAATTGAATCATTTGATTTTTTTAAATTCAATATCCTAAAGAAATTTTAAAAAATTATATATATATATATATATATATATATATATATATATAATACTTTTATCTGTTAAACGAATTTATATATTTTTTTTGCGAAACATCGGTCTAATAATTTAATAGTTAATCATTGTACAAAGTGGCAACAAGTTAAACACTCAAAAGCAATAATGTTAACCGAAACTCAAACACAAAATACTAGATCATTCCAGCAACAAGTTTCTTGTATATACAATTGAAAATTTGTTAGTGTAAGCTATTTTAATATATATTATATTATATATAATATTTCAATATTATAAAACGTCGATATAATATAAGATTAATTCATTCGATCTGTATATAGATATTTTATATAAGAAAAACGGGTCGATATCGATATTAAATTGCTTCCGAATTGTTTTTTGATTAAAAATAAATTTAAATATAAATATATAGCAACTTTATATATATATATATATATATAATGAAACGTATTTTACATCACTTAAAGCAAGTAAATAATCAAAAAATATTTTCAGAGACGAATTGATATTGAAGTGTCTTCACGTTCGTGAATAACTTTAGTCGATGGAGTCATAATGACTTTTTCGGTGACAGAATTTCAGCTATTTCCATTGAAACGTGCTGAAACGCTATCTTAATAAGAAATCTTTGTTGTTTGATTGAGAAGTGTACAAGAATTGATATCGAAAGACTGAAGAATTATATTTTGATACGAATTGCGTCTGAAAATTTAGCGTTGTAAATTCTCACGACTTTTACATTCGCACGATAAAAGTATGAATCTAAACATTAAAAAGTAAGATAAAATTGTCATTTAAAACTCTCGATCATTAGGAAGGCGGGTAAATCGTATTTTTTTCCTAGGTTGGTAAGACTGTCTATAACATATGTCAAGCATCTGTTTGTCAAAAGGTTTAATTAACTCTGAGTTGCACATGTTTTTACAATTCTTGGTTCCCTCACCACGATAATGCACCATGTCATACTGCATTGGCAAAACTTGACTCATATCGTTCCGCAATCATCGTATTCGCTTGATTTGGCTCCGTGCGACTTCTTGCTATTCAATAAAATAAAAGGGCCAAAGCGAACATGCCATTTTGACACGATTAATCTTGAAGTATATACCGGAAATAGACTATTCCAACTGTTTCAAGGATTGAAAAAAGCGTTTTATTGGACGGGGATTGCTTCGAAGGAGATGAAATTAATTTGGAAGAATAAATAAACAATTTACATTTTATAAACAAATTCACCTTACTTTTTGATCATAGTGTTATATATAATATATAAAAATAATAATATTTATTATATCGCAGAAATAGTTTGTAATAACAAATGTATTACATTTAAACAACAAATGTGCATTTATATATTTGTACTTAAGAAATGAAAAAAAAATCTTTGTAAAATTCCGACAATTCTATTCGCAGACATTTGCAAACGAGGAATTTCCTCGAAGTTCAGAACTTTCTGTATATATTAAAATGTCTCAGAACTAACAATAAAATGAAGTGCTTTCAAAGCTCGTTCGTTCTCGTCGGAGTAAACCGAAAGGAAAATTCTTCAAAAAAAGATTAATAACGAATATATATATATATATATGTATACAAAATATATATTAATATATTTAATCAGAGAATTCAGAGAAAAAGGTGGACGACGTCGACGTCTTCGAATCGTTCCTCAAAAAAAAAAATCATCTCCTCCGTTTTGGAATATTTCGAAAACAAAAGGTTGCAAATTTAACCGACGAACAACAACGTTCACAATTCGTAGAGTTTATTGCGATTGTAAATTATCAAAGTACCGAAGAACTCGTCTATTTGTCGTAAGCGATAAAGTTTCACGCTTATTTGTTCGTTAAAAATCAAGACGTTTTATTTCCGGAAGTCGTTAACGTGCCGATTCATACGATGTTTCAACGGAATTAATTGCTCTATTGTAATATATATTTTTTAATTTATTCTATACAAGTGGATCCGTGTGCGAATTCGTCATTAGAAGTATACACCTTTTTATTATATATAATCAGTTTATTAATATTAAATTGCAAATATTATAAAAGTAACGTAAATTAACAATTTATAATAGCGTGATATTTTACATATATGATGACGTGCGCGTGAGGGCGTGAGTCGTTCGGCGCGCGGCGGCGCTAGCATTTTACCATATATATATATATATATATATATATATATATATACATGAAAATCTTTTCAAAATTCTATTATTGTTCATTATAATTATAAAATATTAATAAAAAAAATAATGATGGAATTTAAACAATTTTGTTTTAAATAGTTCCGATTCAGCATGATTAATATGCAAAACAGATCTTAATGTGTTAAACTAGAACATTGCAATGCATTCAAAATGCGAATTTCCTAAGGGAAATATGCATGAAATTACCTAAGTATAACTAGATTTAAACTCATTCACACACTTCTTTAATTACATTATTTATAATTTAATATATATTGTCAGTAAAACTTATAAAAATATTGAAGCGTATTTGTGACGAATTCATGGACAGATACGATTAATCAAAGCGACGACTAATTATCAATTCGTACAAAGTTTCGTTTGTGTTTCGAACAAAATTTGTTTATTTTGGCATTATAGTGTAAATTATATTAATTTTACAATATCACGGCTACCTTGGCTGCTACACTTGTTCAACATAAATTGGTTAAATTTGAACTGAACTAGGTCAGGTTTGACATATTTGATGTTTGTTTTAGTTAGACATTCAAACTCACCCTCGTCACTATGTAACGTTTTGATAAATTTGAAATGTAATTCCGCTTTTATGACTTGTAACGTTCTAATTAAACAGCATACAGGTGAATAAATATTTGTTTATAATAATCGAGTAATAATATCAACGGCGACGTATTATAAACAACATTTTGTATATCGAAAGTTCGGCTCGAGTTGTAAATTTTGTGTATAATTTTGGGTTATTTATTATTTTACAATATTCATGTATTTTTATGTTTTTAGTGATATAATATGATACTATGATCAAAAAGTAAAGTGAATTTGTTTATAAAATGTAAATTCTTTATTTATTCTTCCAAATCAATTTGATCCCCTTCAAAGTAATGCTTTTTCCAGTCCTCAAAACAGTAGGAATTGTCTTTTTCGGGTATAGCTTTCAAGACCTTTTTCGATTCGGTTTTTATCTCCTCAATCGTGTCAAAACCGCGTCCCCGCGTTGGTCTTTCGAGTTTGCCGAATAGCTAGAAGTCGCACGGAGCCAAATCAGGCGAATACGATGGTTGCGCAACGATATCAGTTGAGTTTTTGGCTAAAGTCGCGAAAAACCAATACAGTATGACAGGGTGCATTAAATAAAGATATATCAGAGAATATAACGTAGACTTTCTATATAAAATCCGAATTTAAAGAGAAAATTCAATACTATCTTTTTACTCTGTCGGTTATTTTTATACTATTTTTTTTTCTAAACTCAATCATCTATCGCTGGATAAAATATGGTTTTCCAGATAGAATTTTTAGTATAAAACCAAAATAAAATTGCATCGAGAACCATTTTTCTCGAAAACTGACATGAGTTTTCTTCAACCGCAAACGGGTACAAGGAAAAATAACGTCGACAAGATCGCGAACCGGTCGCATAGATTTTCCATTGTGAAAACTTCACGTCGGAAAACGCGAACGGGAAAATCGAATTTCGGCGACAATGACGACTCAAAAGCCGGAAAAAAACCTGTTGAAACCGCGCCGGGACAACTTTTCCATTCTTTTTTCGTCGACGTGAATTTTCCCGGAGAAAATTGTACCGAATGGGAACGGTTCAAAATAGGAACCTCCGTTTCAGAACCGAAGGGGTTCCGGTGATTGATGCGTTTCTGTGTATCCCCCCGTGAGATTCTCGTAAAACGAGGGTGACTTGCAACGGAACGGACCCCGGCATCCTTCCGAGCATACATCACAAACGGGACACCCTGTATATTAGTGTCGCCAAAGTTAAGGTGAAATGGGCGTGTTGCACGTCATAGAGCAGCAATTCATATTCCACATTCAACCCTCCGGAGACCGACTACGAAACTCCAAAATAGAGCCGAGTTTCCTCTACAATAGAAGAATGGAACACGCTGTATATACGGCGTGTTCCTTACAAAAAAAGTGCGTGTGCGTGAAGAGTCACTATTGTTGCTTATTTGTTGAGAACGAGCGGTTGAAATAAGGTCAAGCAATAAGAGCCAAGAGTATAGACTTTTCCTATATATATATATATATATATATATATATATATATATATTATATTTTATTGTATAAAAAAACGTATAGTGGCGAAATTTTGTCATAACACATCTCCAGAGAAATATTTTTGACGAAAATAACATCGTTTGTGCATTTTTTTCTTTTTTTGTCTTTTGAAAATATCTTGCTTTTTGAAACTTTGCGTTTACACATTTTGGGAAAATTGTTGTGTTGACTCATGCATCTCTAAATTTGTTAATACAAAAAATAATTAAAAATTTTCAAACTCAATAAAATATATTATACATTAAAAAAATTATTCAGATTAAAAATGAAATGATTCATCTTTCAATACGATTTAGATTTCAAGACGTCAATTTAAAACAATATTCATATTTAAACCGGTGGTTATTAATTAAAATTTTCTGGTAAATATAGAGAATTTTTTATCAAATATTATGCAAATAAAAAAATGTTTTATTTTACGTTTATATTCTGTATAAATTGAACATATATATTATGACTTATTCCATAATGAATAATTTAATTAAACTAAAATGAGATGAGTAAACGCTATTATTATAATATAATATAGCGTTAATTGAATTAAACTATAATTTACAATATATTATTTTAGACAGTATTCATTCGTACGTCGCATATATAATATAATATAATAAATTACGTATAATTTTAATAGACACAATACAATTTACATTGAATATAATAAATTAAACCAAAAACAAAAAAAAAATTGACGGTCAAATTTGTTGAAACGGCGCGTCGAAAATACACTATTTTTTCTTTTTCTCGTTGTCATCTTTAATTTTACGACGCTATTTCGACGGCGCAAAATTAAATTAGAACCCTTTTTTCGTGGACGCAACACTTTAATTTAAATTATTTATTATTTTAATGCGCGACCGGCCAGGATTCGGGATAAATTCACGTCGGACCCGTTTTACGACACTCGGGGGAACGATGCGGTTAACGAGCATTCGCATTATGTCGCGACGTGACCGGTTTGATTTCTTCATTTCTCCTTTTTCCATTTCTACTTTTACTGAATATTATGCGTGTTTAACTTTTTTATATCCCCTCTATTGTGACAGTTAAATAAATTGATATTTCCAATAATCTGATAAACGATATATTTATTACGTACAAATTTTATATTTTTATATTATATAAATGTTTGAGTTAATATTTAACATACATATATATTATAAAAATAGAAATGAAAGTTTTTATAAATTCACTATTTTTAGAGTTTACAAAACGTCTAAACGAGATTTCAATTTATATATTAAAATACAAACATTGGAATTGTTTAAAATTATCTTTCAAATATTAAGCGTTTAAAATTAGAAATGCACGATAGAAGAGAAAATATACAGCCTTAATGAATTTCAATATTAAGCATTAAAACATCATAAAACAAAAAAAGAATGGTGGTAACAAACTTGTTTGCTCACTATTTTATCATACTTCGCATTAATAATAATAATACATTATTGTTAACTACATATTATAATAATATATAAAAATAGTATTTTATATAATGGAAAGAATATATTAAAAAAAAAAGATATACAATATGTACATTATTACATCGCAACGTCCATTGCATGAAAGGCAACGGCCTGGGCAGAAAGGATGAAAGAAAACCAAAAGGAGAAAAAAAAAAGGAGAAATGCCACGAAATAAAACACGTTTCGATAGAAATATTTTATTCGAAGCGTGACTGAAATTCAGCGTGGAGAGAGAAAGATGAAGATGTAAAAAAGACGATGTAAAGAAACCGTAAAAAAAAAAGAATTCCCAGAGAACCATGCACTGAAATGAACAAAAAAAAGAAGAAGAAGAAGAAGAAAGAAGAAAAGTATAACAAATAGGTGCGCGCCGCCAAAGAAAACGTTTTTCTCTTTTCTTTTCTTTTTTTCTCTTTTTTCGTTTCGCTAATCAGCAATTTTTCTTTCACTGCTCGTAAATCACGAAGATTTATCTATTAAATTTTATAGTGCAATAGACGTAACTTTAACTTAAAAATATTTTTAATATTATTATCATTATGTAAATTCATCGACTGTTGTATTGATATAAAATATATTTATATGCACAAATTTCATACTTTGGGTCTACTTATATATATATATATATATATATATATATATATATATATACAGAATTTATATTTAATTATATTTTCGATTAAAATCGTTATAAATATAATACAAAAAAAAAATTCTATATAGAGTAAAAAAAAAGATAGAATGATATAGAAAAGTAAAGCGCATCCTTGCCGGGGTGCGATTTATGATTCGATTAACTGCTAAACTCGCCCCTTCTTTGAATATTACAACGGAATATAAATGAAAATCGATTTAGCCAAGTATTAAGTTGAGCTCCCCTGCGTCGATACAAAGCCTCTCTCGATCGCTTAATGTTTCCTCTTTCGCTCTCACCTTTTGTGTATAAATAATATAAAGTGTGCGACGTTTTTCGACGGCGTTGAACCGTAATGTGCCTATCTATTTGTACCGACGTCGAGGATGTCTCCGAAGGTTTCTCCACTTTCCCAACTCCGAATTAGCAGCATTATGCTATAGTAATTTTATGAATTAAGTCACGTTTTCGAGTTGAACTATGAAAAATATAACTATATACGCAGATAAAAGTGGGCATCGTCATTTCTGTCCTCAGGCAATTTAGTATTAATCATAAATCCACTTTATCATAATTCGTTGGTTTGTAACAATATAAAAACTATTTAACTTTTTTTATTATGTTACAGTTCTCACTTGTCAAGAATATGAATCTAATCTGGTCGATTTCGAACAACAGGAACAACCGACGATCAGAAGACAGCCGAAACACTCCCATCATCATCATCATCATCATCATCACAATCATCATCAACACCATCACCATCACAGACATCGTCCAAAAACATATTTTCATTTCGACGACGACGAGGAAACACTCAGACATTTCAACATAGAACGAGCGGACGATTCGCAATCTCAATACGACAATTCGATAGACGACTATCAGAACGACTATAAAACCAACGAACTAATGCAAGCGGAAGAAGAGAGATGGCCGAAATTCGAAGAAATCGAAAGATTAGCCGGCATATCCGAGTGGAAAAGGGAAAGATGGAAAAGTATTCTGAGTTCGGATTATGTTGGCAGCACGGCAAAACCTCCGGGTTCGTCAAGGGTGCAAAAGTTCACGTATAGGAGGGTTCAAGGAAGCGTGAACGGAAGTAAAAGGAACGCCATTATTGCAGTTTCGGCCGTCGCACCCAAAGTCAGTACGAAAGAATAAATTATTACCAAACCCCAGCAACACTGTTGCCCGTTCCTCTTCTACGTCTTCGGGTCATCCCCTAATCGTAACGGCGCAACCGCCCCACGGGAACACGAAAAGTACAGTTCAGTGTTATAAACTTTATCACTGACTATATATATATATATATATATATATATATATATATATATATATATATATATATATATATATATATATATATATATATATATATATATATATATATATATATTGTTGTATAATAAATGTAAAGTTATATTCGCAATAGAAATTGTTCGTATGAAATGAACCATTGCGAAGCCTTAAAACTTGCCGAGTTCCGATGAATAATTGAATTCGACTATGTGTTGTTTTTATTATTATTATTTTTCCTTCGCATTGTGTATATATATATATATATATATATATATATATATATATATAAATGCATGATGTTGTATAAAAATATATATTATTATATAATATAAAATTACATAGAGGTCATTTATCAATTCATAATAAAGCTAGAAATGTATATTTCTATTATATTGTACTTGTACTATGTCCTTGAATGAAAAACAATAACATTTTTAGATATTAAGATTGCTGAAAAGTATGACCATCTATCAACAACTATATATTATTATTCTAATGTTAAGTTAGTGTGAATATATCGTTAATCATTATAACCAGTGATGGGATTTAAAAATTTTGACACTTTTCACTATATAAGAACTGAATCCATTATAGTGACTTATATTAAATATTATACTGAAAAAGACACATTATTATTTACATATAATATATATTAGTCCTTTTATATATATTTCTTTAAATTCCTAATTTATTGTCATTAATTCAATATGTTCCATATTAATAATTCATTTTTAATGTATTATACCATATTATATATTAATTAAAAACAATATATTCATGGATAAGTGAGTACGAATTATGAAATTTGCGTATTGTATTATAAATAATATTATTATTCTGAACAATTACATTAAAAATTACATTAAAAAATAAATATATGAATTATATTTCCATCATTGGTTATAATAATTTAATTAATATTAATTATTCGATATTTTTAAAATATGAATCTTTTCAATGAAAATGGGGATAAATTCTTCATTTTATCATAAAAATAATATTTTTAAAAATTGATATAAATCAACATAAATTGATTTATACACAATAATAAAAAAAATATCATGTTTTATTTATTATTTTTGCACGAAAAATGTTTTCAATATTATACATACATAATAAATTTATTTTATATTTATATATATATATATAGCGTTTTGATTTATTAATAAAGTTTATAGAAATTAATCTATTTTATTTCATACTATTAAAAACTTATTTATATATTTTTATTATTATTATTATATATATATATATATATATATATATATATATATATATATATATATATATATATATATATATATACTGTATATGATGTAAATATTTTATGTATATTCTGTAAAAATATATTTTATTCAACATTGAACGAATGTAAATAAATTATTTTAATGCATTATTAATATATTAGTTAAATAATTTATAATATTTTATTTTGTTGAATAAAAAAACTTAGATTCTTTGTTAAAAATAATATATATATATATATATATATATATATATATATATATATATATATATATATATATATATATATATATAATATCAAAGTATATTATTTTTTATGTTGAATAAAATATTCGTAAATGTTTTATTAATTTTTAATAATTCATTTTATATTTTTTTTCAAATAATTTGAATACTCTTTTATGGCCATGTAAATAACATACTAGTTTAGTATGCATATAATATATTAGGTTCAAATCCTATTCTCAATCATTTGTCAATTCCTGAAAAATAGTTTGGAATTAGATATAGAACTGAAGACTATAAAATACATAAAATATTCCGTATATAGACCGTTAGCGTCACCGATTCATTTTATTTATATTTAATAAATTAGTGTATATTTTAGTATATTGAATATTATTCAGACCAAATATATAATGTTAAAATAATTCGAATTTATCATTCACAAATCATTTGTTGTAATGAATCAATATATTTCAATTCCATTATTTGTTTAATATGTAATATTCAATAAATTTCAGATAATCCCCAATTTTTATAATAAAATATATGTATAAAAAAAAACATAGTCAAAATTAATTTAACTTCAAATTAAATTTGATATAAAAATATTACAAATCCTAAATCAATTGTATATAAATAGGAATTATTTTATTCTGTTTAATTTTATTATATAATCTATATTATTTTTTATATTGTAAGAATATTTAATACACATAAAAGTAAGTCTTTGTCAATTTCGAATGTTTTTTTGTTTATGTATTACCTAAATAAAACAATCTAATTTAATTATCATAATTATACTATTAGCTTATATCGCGATGTTGTTTTTTTTGTAATAAAATATGTTTTTATCAAAACTTGTTTGTTTATTTTATTGTAGTATTGAGTTTAGAAAAAATAAAAAATAATAACATTTTTTTAATAGTAAAATCCATTTTCTTTTTTATTTTTTTGATTTCTTTGGTTTTTTCTTCAAAACTACTTAAATGGAAAAATTATCCATAAATGTAATGTTTCTCATAAAATTCAACATTAAAAATATTCTAGTCATTATTTAATGTAAATGTAATTGTTTCTTGCTTAAACTACATATTCCCTATGATTCTATTATGAACATACAAATAACAATTATTTTTTTAATATTTAAATTATTATTAATTCAAGTAAATTAAATAAAACAAAATTTAATGAATATTATATTTTTCCACCTTTAATAATTATCATATTATTTGATATTTATATATAGTATTAATTAATTTAAGGTAACAATTTTAAATTATTATTACAACTATAACAAGGATTCTTAGCTTTTATTGTTATATATTAGCTTAAAATATATAATGAAAACATATAACAATATATAAAAGAAAATTTTTCTTAAATTTTGTAATGGAATTGATGTGAAAAGAATAAAAAAAGAAAAATTAAGTTGCATTTGTAACAAAAAGTATTAATTTCAAAAGAGAAATCGTATGAAATAAATATTTTTTTAATTTGAACAATTCTACATGTGTGTTTATACGAATATGTATAGAAAGCTTTAAATTTTAAAATAAAAATATGAATAAATCATAAAACTTTTTTATTTTCTTTAATATTTTTATTTAATATACTAAATTTTAAAATTAAATATTATATGACAACAAAAAAATATTCTAAATTAAAAATGGTTATGGTCATATTTTACAATATTAAGACATTACAGTCACACTTTTTTCTACGCCCATCTGTCAAAAATCGTGCAATGACGTCTTTGTAAATAAACATACACAGTGTTGTTTGAAATACATTTGTAACGGTATGTTTAATCGGTATGAATATTTATTGCTAATTACCATTTTTTTTGTTATCTACAATTGTTTTTTTTTGTTTCATCTGAAAAATACGATATGAAGATGTCTCAGTTTATAGTATATATTAATCATTAAGTGTAGAATTATTATCATGGCGATGGCTTTTCAGCAACAAATATTCGCCCTCGATGCGAAATATAATGCTCACAGGGCACCCAGTGTTCCTAATTTTAGTAAGTATTTTTAAAAATTAAATTACACAGATTACTATTAATATTGTTCAAATTTTACTATAATGTCACAATTATGCCATAATTAATTTATTTTTAGGAACACTTTATATACGAAGACGAAATCAACTACTTCGAGAGAATGCTAAATTTAAGGTTATTTCCTTAGTAATATATAAAAATGATGTTTTCTTTTTATTATAAAAAAATCTGAAAGTGTACGATTTCATTTTTAGGATATTGATACGATTAAGAAATATTTAAATATTCGAGGACAATTACTGCAGAAAAAATATGGAACATATCATGAACCATTTTCTTCTTCGCCAGCCAATATTTCAAGACAGAAATTGAATAGCAAAGTAATACTTTTTTTTTAATTTCATATTAATTTTGTAATCTTAACTAAAATTATCTTGTATAAAAGTTAATACTAATAACAAATTGAATTATTTTTAAAATAATATTCTTAAAAGCGTTGTCAGATTAATAAAAAATCTTAATATAACATTTTAGAGTGGTATATCTACAACTGATTCAAAACATAAATTAATGCGTACTGCTGAAACTTCTGTATCACAAAATTATGCTTTTAGAGGAGTTCATCATATTTTTGATCAAGTTAGTTTTCTACATTTAATTTTGAAAGATAAATGTAGAAGAATTCACTTAACATTTACATTTTTATAGCATACTGAGCCGGTCACTGTTCTGAAGTTTGCAAACAACGATCGTTCCCGTTTATGTTGTGCATCTGATGATGGATCACTGTCAATATGTGATGTAACAGCAAAACCGCCTCAAGTTAGCTTCGTTTTGAGAGGTCACAGTAAAGCCGTTACTGGTATATATTTTACATTTAATTTGTCGTTTATAATTCGCGAATCGGTATTTAAAGACGATTATTTTATTTTTAGGTTGCGATTGGTCGGCTTCAAATGATTTGATCGTTTCGTGTTCTAGGGATGGAACTTTATGTCTGTGGGATGTTGGCAATCAAAAATGTTTGCGTAAAGTATTCGATCAGTTATCTACTGAAATACTATGCTGCACATTTCAACCGGCTAATAATAATATGGTCATCGTATCCTTTTTATAGTTAACATTATAAATTAATATAAATATATCGTTATGATTTTAAATAATTTTCTTTAAATTACTATTAGACTGGCAATGCCCGAGGTATTGTTCAAGTGTTAAATATTTCAACTGGAATATATCCAAAAGGTTAATTAAATATGTTGTTATGTATTTCTATTAATATTTAAATAACAGTATAATAATTGTAATATTTATAATTTAGGAGGTGGCAGTGTTTTGGGCGGTAGAGTCTTGTCATTAGTATGTGATTCGAGTGGAAGAATGTTTTGGGCAGGAAATGACAAAGTTAGTGATTAATATATCGTATTTTTAATATATTTTTTTTATTCTCATGAAATCACACTATTTACGTTTTTTTATAGGGATTAATAATAAGTTATAACTGTGATATCGTCACTGGAAGGTTAAGTAAATTGAGACGTATGTTAGTTGGCGGAGCTATTTCGTGTTTATCTTGGAGTCCTTGGGTGTGTCGACATCCTGCTTTACTTGTTAACTGCACTAATAATTCGGTTAACCTCTTCCGGTAAGTGAAAATAAATAAATATTTGTTTATTTATTTGTTTTTTTTATTATAATAAATATTTTTATTTTGAAATTTCAGAGTTATTGACAAAGAAGGTGGTTTAGCACTGAAAAGACGTTTTAATAATTTGCACACGATTCATACAGTGAGATCAACGTTTTGCCCTATAATGTCTTTCCGCAAAGGAATATGTGTTGTAACTGGGAGTGAAGATTCTTGCGTATATTTTTTGGATATAGAATCGAGTCCTGATCATCCAGTCGTTAATAAACTACAAGGTTTGCTAGTTTTCATTTTTTTTTAATTTTTAAAACAGCACATACATAGTTTAATTTGAAAAAAAACTTATATAATTAAAACAAAATAGAAACAAATTTTTATATTTATAGATAAATCATTATCTTTTCACAAAAATCTAATATATATTATAAAGCTGAAAATTATAGATATGCAGGAGTTAAACATGTATTTTGTACCAAAATTCGTTATAATTGTTTTAATCTTGTGTTTGTTTTAAAATACAAAACAATTAACTGCACTTTTTTCATTTTAGGTCATGCTGCTCCTGTTTTAGGAGTTAGTTTCAACTACGATGAAAGTTTTCTTGCTTCCAGTGACATGCAAGGTCTTGTTATAATATGGAGAAGAAGTTAAATATGTTATACTTCATCATGACTTTCGTTTATCAATATTTCAATGTAGTATAATATAATTATATTTAAATATTGCACTTTCATCACAAATTAATGATATATTTTGCTATTTTAAAATACTTGTATTTTGTATAATTTATATTCGTCTAAAAATATGGAATATTTTTACACGCTTAAAAATATTCTTTGTGATATATTCGTTGTGAATCAAATTTGGCTAAAACAAAATACTAAAAAAAAGATTTTAAGAAAATGGCCAATTGCATATATATTAATGTCACGCAATTATATACCATTTTGTTACAATTATAATTAGTGATTGGATGATATTTTATGTAAAAATAATTATACTAAAATTGAGAACAAACGATCAATTGTTAGTGATTACATATTATATGTGCGATTTACCATTTTCTATATTAAATTTATATATACTACTATTTGGCATAGCGTAATTGAATTTTAATATTTTGCATACATATATATTTTTTTATTCCAATATGATATTACTGAGTTTTCGTCCAATTTATTACTACTTGTATCATATACATTAGAAATAGTCAAAAATGTGAAATAATTACCATTATGAATCTCATCTAGCAGTAGCAAAAATGACATTTTTATTATTATTGTTATTATTTTAAATGTACTTACACAAGTCACAAATGACATATTTTCCATTAGAATATTAGAGAATAATATAATGATTAAAATATTATATACTTGATAGTGTGCAATATCTGAAAAACATTATTTTAACGCTTGGGATCCAAATGTTATTATTTTTAAAATATTAATTAGACAATTTTTAAGATTTACTTTTTTATTAAGAATATATTTTTTTAATTTGTATAAAAATATTAATGTGTTTTCAATTTGTTTTATACAGTAAAATATCTATATAAAGTACATGATATAAAAAGTGCACATTCATTATGATACAATAATTTTATATAACAGCTAATCTTTCACTTTTATGTTATTTTTCTTCTATAAAAAAGTACTTATGATTGTGTAAAATTTGTATTGAAAAAATATTTAAATGAATCTAAACAAACTTATAAATATATTCCATATAAATTATACCTTCGTAAAGTACAGAAAATATTTCTTTTTAGAGCAAATAACATGAAGTTTAATGAGAGACCATTACTGAAGAGTGACCTTTGTGAACCAAAAAACTCCCTATATCTGCGCTATTATATATATTTAGTAATAAATATCTTATATTTATAAGGTACTTATTACTAAATCTAGATATTATTTTAATATTGCTACCATGCTTATGTTGTCTAATTATTATATAAATACTGAGCCACACCTGCAATTATATGAGATCAAACGTTTTTCAAAATTAGTGGTTCTCAAATCACAAAAAATAACCTGCGAGACCATAGATAGAATATCGCTGGTATATATCGTTATGGTATGAGTTTTTAAGACTATGTGATTTAATTTTCTATATAAAAATATATATTTTTTTAATTTTAAGTTCTCAAATAAGAAAATAACACGTTATATTTCTTAGTAGACAGGTGTAACCACGTCTTATGTAAAAAAAAAGACATTTATTTTATGGTTTTTTTAACGTAAATTAATCAGACTGCGCCCTTATTAGGCAATCTTGTAACCAGTACAGTGCTTATATATTTATTTATTTAATGCATAAAAAATGTGACATATTATAAAAAATATTATTGTAAATTGAAATGATTAAATAATTTTTTATTTCTAACATTTAAATTATTTTTTTACATATAGAAAATTTTTTCGTCAAATTTATTAAACGTGTAATTTCAAGATGAATACAAATATGTGATAAAAATAAAATTGATAGAATAGTGCTTTTGAAGGAATAATCTTTACATTGCTAAAATATTGTAATCATTATTAGTGCCATATATAATATGTTTATGTATTTGTATTTTTTTTATTGAATTTGTTGAACTTGTTATATTCAAAAAATAATAGAAAGAATAATCAAGAGTAAAATTTTCGTTACAATGATGTTATATCTTTATAATGATGTTTAGTTATAAACCTGTAAGAACAATCGATCGATTGTAAAATTATGAATATAAAATGTGCCACGCAATAATTTTAATTCAATTTCTTGTTATGTAAAAAACGAAACCAATTAATTATTATTTATGTGAATAAATGATACATATTTTAATTTAATAAATATAATTATATATTTTATTCATCTTATAGTCTCCTCAGATGATTAATGAAACTGGTTATTATGTTTTAATAGTTATAATTTAATAGAAATTATTGCAAATTCTAGCGAAAAATACTATAGTTAAATATAATAGAATTTACAATTTATTTCTTTAAAAAATATTAATCGTTTTAATTCGATACATAATTATTGTATTAAATAAAAAATATATATACTTTTATAAAAAAACTTATTACAAGTACAAAATTGTTAAATACACATTGAAATATAAATTTATGCAATTCGATCGCTTTAAATTTCAGATAATGCATTCTATCAATTTTATGACTATTTATTATTACTGTTTTATATTATTAATACTAGATTTTAGTAGAAATAAAAACTTTTTTTTTGCGCTTTGATTAATATACTAATTTTAAGGTGTGGGATGATATCAATGAAAAAAATATATATTTATGTATACAGCTACATGATCTGTTGTAATTATATGGATATTTAATATTATGGTGTTTTATTCCTGATTATATTACGAAATAAATAACTGGACACAAACTTGAATTTATATATTATACTTTCATACAACGTTGACACACGGTCGAATGATTTAATATTATTTAATTGACATATCAAATTATCAGAATATTTTTTCATTTATAACATATCAAATATCAACATTGTTTCAATCAATTACACAATTTCCACATATATATTTTTATTTATTTTTTTATGAAAATTTGATACAAAAATGAAATGTAATATGGTAATAAATATAAATACAATTGAAAAATTAGATTGTTTAAATATTCTCACAATGTGAAATTATGCATGGAAAGGTATTCGTATTTTTATCAGTAAACATTCACATAACCTTCATTTTTTTATCACATCTATGTATATATATATATATATATATATATATATATATATATATATATATATATATATATATATATATATATATATATATATATATATATATATATATATATATATAAATAATTACACAACTGATTTATGATGTATCAATTGTATTAATTTTTATTTTATCAATTATCATTTGTTCCCAGTTTTTCTAAATTTTTAAACGTTGAAATCACGTCATCTATTTGCATCATTTTAAAACTTCAACACTTAAAAACTTCTATATACTAATGTGATCAAAAAGTAAGTTGAAATTATCATTTAAAACTCCCATGCATTAGGAAAGCAGGTAAATTTTAATTTTTTACTATAATAGTAATGTCTATAGTATTTGCCAAATGTCTGTTTGTCGAAAGATTTAATTATCTCCGAGTTACTTGTGTTTCTACAACTCTTGGTTTCTTCGTCACAATAATGCACCATTTAATACTGCATTGGTTCTTCGCGACTATTTTGCCAAAAACTCGACTCATATCGTTCCGCAACCATAGTATTCACCCGATTTCGCTCCGTGCGACTTCTAGCTATTCGGCAAATTCGAAAGAGCAACGCGGGGACGCGGTTTTGACACAATTGAGGAGATAAAAACCGAATCGAAATAGGTCTTGAAGGTTATACCTGAAAAAGACTATTTCGACTGTTTCGAGGACTGGAAAAAATGCATTTTATCAGATAGGGGTTACTTTGAAGGCGATGAAATTGATATGGAAAAATAAATAAATAATTTATATTTTAAATTCACCTTACTTTTTGATAGCAGTGTTATATATAAATTCATGAAACATAATCTGTACACTGAATCGATTATAACTACAATTTCATACATATTTATTTAGGACGCACGTTTTCAACATATCGACGTAAAAATTTATTAAAATATATATTGTGTTCAGTAAATATTCTCACACAAACATTTTCTCAAATATGATATATCGTTTTTATTTGGAGTAATAATAATAAATGATGGAATTTTTCTTTTCAATAATATGAAGAAAATATTTCCCACACTTATCATTTTAAATATTTCTTACATTTCACAAACTTACTTTAGCCATGGCCTTCTAAATATACTTTAAAATTGTGTATTTCATATATATATATATATATATATATATATATATATATATATATATTTTAATTAAAATTTATATAATGATCATTAGAGCGATGAATCATCATTTTATAATTAGCATTTAATAAGTTATATTGCAAAAGTGTATTTTTCAAAAAAATAAATAAAAGTGTAGTTAAAACATCCTACACGCACAATTATGGCAGATTTATGAGTACTCGTTTTTTTTATACAATATTTTTATTACACGGAAATGTATTGTTATTTATTTAACAATTGTTTTTATATAATTAATTATTATTAATTTTATATATCGCTGCTAATTATTATTATATATATTATAATAATAAATAATACGTTTTCTTTAGCTTCGTATATTAGTAGCATCTTCTGGAACTTATAAGTAGGATTTATGAAGCTAAAAAAAAATTGACTACTAATATATTCAAAGTTGAATAAATATCGTTTGAAGATATGATTGTTAAAAAAAGCTACATTATAATTGAAATGTGAAAATATCGAAATGATTAACAAATGTTATTATTTTGACAGAATACTTATAAATTCTCCAAATTAATATACTGAAATTAAATGTAAGATAAAAAAGACGTTTGTTTTTGTTGCTTCTCTTGTATAATTTAAAAATTAAAATATTAATTATTTAGACATTGATAAAATGGCTTTATTTAAAATTACTTTCTACATGTAATTATAAAAGATAAAACATTAGAATGATTTGAAGCAGAATAAAGAACTGAATCTAACTTAAAAATATTACCATGAATAATTGTAATTTAACACTTACTCACTTTAATTACTTTAACAATGCGTATGGAATAATAATAAACATTATTTTTATTTTCTTATCGATAAATAATAATAATTACCGTTATAACGAATAATAATAATAATACAAATATATATATATATATATAATATATATATATATATATATATATATATATATATATATAACTGAGGTCACCAAGGAGAATGAAAGTAGTTCTGCTGTAATTATGTACGAATATTGAATTACATGTGCACATATGAAACGCATAATATGAAATATAAAAATCGATCGAGCCTTTCCATAATAGATTAACACCTATGATTCATGAAAAACGTCCATTAATCATGACGTTTTGCAAGAAAATCCAATCGCATAGCAATTTATTAAAACTCGTCAATTGAAACGTTGCAAATTTTTAACGCATATAACTAGACTTTTATCATTTTCGATACAAAAAAAAAAAAAAATATTGTATATGTAGGATACAAGTGCACGTCTGATTTATGCCGAAATTCGTGAAAATAATTGCGATATATTTTTTTTTATTAGTGGCTGTTGTTGTTTTAAAAATTAGTTTTGTAAATTCACATGACATTTCAGAATAATAAATTGTTCCTTAGATAGGACAAGTTTGGTCGGTTTTTTAATTAAAATTGGTATATATTTTATCATAAAAGGAATATATGGATATTTATAAATAAATCTATTGGAAATTATTCTGTTGATAATTTAAATATATTTAACGGATTTATATTACATATTTTTTATTTCAAATATTTAATTAATTAAATCTATAAACGTTTCTTAAAGAATACACGCTTTTTGATCTCAATATAAAATTGCAAAATAATAATAAAAAAAAAATATTAGAACCTGTCTAAACCTGTTAAAAATTATTTTCATGCCATAATATCTTCAATATATAATAGTAATAAGTCAAATTCAATCATTTTTTTTTATATTTTTATTAATTGCAATCCATTTTATGATAGAAAAAAATCGTAAACCAATATATTTCACGTGTTAATAATTAAATTTGATATGCAAATCATCAAAATTGATTTGCAAATCGTTGAAATTGACTCACAAATACTATATTTTATATAACATTATATAATAATTACTGTTCCCTTTCATATTATGAATGTATTTATAACAAATATAATATATTGTATTTTTTTCATTATTCTTTAAACTAGAGCTAATAATAAAAAATCTTGCCAATATTTTTTTTGGAATGATTTCAAATCACTTTATAGTTAATAAATAATTATTATACTAATATATGAAAAAAAAATCTTAATAAAAAAAATGTAAAATCAAATGTAGACCAAATATTAATTTTTTTATTAGTTTAATAGACTCATTCCTAATCGTAATTTAATTATAACTTTGAATGATAATCGGTAAAAGAAATTGTTTGAATCGAATACGCGTTAAACCTATATTTTTTCTTCGCATAAAATTTACAATGAATTAACGCAATATTTTTGAAATATATATATATATAATACAAATGTCGTAATATAATTTTCAATTCACCAAGAATTTGCACGTAAGGTTTGCGTGATAATCGAAGTTAAATAGTGATTAATAATTTTAATGGTTATTCAACATTTACTCACTGTTAACCCATAAATGTCCATCAACGATACATATATAATATTATTAATAGGAAATGATTTGTATTATAAACGATTTTTTTTTCTCTTACATTTTAAAATTCATTAATAAGAAATGTTAATTTTCGAAAAACGATAGGAAGTTTGCGATTGATTGTTTAAACTGTGAGGTCGTCGAATCTATTGTTGTTACATTTTCATTAGGATCTCCATTTTTTTTAATCTAAATAACAATCAGATTTAATATCCGCAGTTAAAATCATTTTTTTTTCTAATTCAGTTGCACGGTTGACGTGTTCAGAAGGCTGTTATAGAATTATTTTTATTCAAATTTTAAAATGTATTGTCATATCAAATACAATTACATCTTTCAGTATTATTTTATTATGAAGATATATTTTTAAATATCTATAAATTTTAACGGTCAGATTAGGTTATGTTAAGTTAAGTTAGGTTAGGTTATAATTCAACTGAATCTGTTTATTAAAATCAAATTAGATATAAAAAAAGAAAATTATAACGCTTGAACACATTATAAATTAATATGCTAATTAGATATGGTGTTACATGTGACATTTAAACCTTTTTTAAACTTATAATCAAAAATATATTTTTTTGTACATATATCCTTTGTACAATTCTGAGTGTAATTCGATATTCAAAACACTTCAACAATTAGTTCAAAAACTTGCTTGCCTTAATCATTGGTAAAAGTAGTATATAGTTTAATTTGATATGAAAAATAACGTGCATAATATGACATACAACAAATGTTATCATATTATCATATTTATATATATTTTTTTTTAATATTTATATACAGTATGGTATAATAATATTTAACATTTTGATTTCAATCCATATTTAATTTTTTAATTCTGCGAATTTTTGCAATTTTTATATATATATATATATATATATATATATATATATATATATATATATATATATATATATATATGTTAAAGGCAGTCACATTCTGCAATTTTAATTGCGATAAAAGAAAATTGCGACAGTAAAAATGTATGAGAAAAACGTTTTCGTTTTACTATTTAGAATTTATGTTCGTTTTAAAAAAAAGGCAATTAATATTTACATTACCTTGAATCGAAATTTTGTTTTATTATTACATAAAAAGCCGGTCGTAAATCATATTAAATCGTATATTAAAATGTAATAATTATTAAATAATATACTATATACTATTATAGTATTGTTTTTATTAGCGTATCAGGTGTAGTAAACAATTGATTGCAGGGCGTTTTGTGGTTGTTAACTTTCTTTTTTTTTCACCATAACAAATGTATAAACTGAAAAATATTGCTTCAATAAAAATAAATAAAAATAATATTTTTAAAGTTTATAATTTCAAAATATTTCAATAACAATATTATATTTTTAATAAACGATCTTGAACGCAAAATATAAAATGAAAAATATTACTAGAAAAAAGATTGACGTATAATTTAGTAAAATAAAAGGTTGACAATACATGTTATTTGTTAATATAATACATATTGAAAGAAAAAACGCAGTGTTAAAAATATGTGGCGTTAAATGTAAACAATTTATAAAAATATTAAGCGCATTTATGATTGATTATATCGTTTTTATTCTATTAATAAATATTTATTTAACTATAATTAATGATATTATTTTTATTAACCTCAATTTTCTCACTTAAATATTTATTATGTGTTTTTTTTTTATTTAAATAAATCAATTATTATTATATATATATTTACAACTTAATTATTCATATATATATATACATATATATATATATATATATATATATATATATATATATATATATTAATGTGCGTTAAAATTGAATTATATTCTTAAACGTATATCAATTATTCGCTGTATATAAATTATTATTTTCTTACTTGTCAAGCAACGAAGATGATTCGATACAAATATATCAACTAACTATTAAAAATACTAATGGAACTATTTATATTAAAATTAATATATATATATATATATATATATATATATATATATATATACATGAGCAATCATTAAAAATAAAATAATATTAAAAAATATTTCGAGTGAAAGTTATTTGTATGCTTCGAGCAAAATAAGCCCTAAATTATGCAATCCAATAAAATAACATTAAAAATTGTAAATATATATATATATATATATATATATATATATATATATATATATATATATATATATATATATATATATATATATATATATATATATATATATATATATATATATATATATATATATATATATATAGTGAATTGGAGCAAATTTTTCTTATATCGTAATATATGTACGTGAGATGGTAGTTAAATCAATTTATGAAAATCGATCTTATTTAACCGAGAAATATATATGTTATTATATAATATTTAGATTTTAAAAACCGGTCTTTCTTTTTTCAGTGCGTCGAATCTTTATATATAAATTGCTTTCTCTTTGAGATTTTTATACGCGATGTATTCCAGTGAAAAGGTGATTTTTTGTATATATATATATATATATTGTAAAATATCTCTTTGTTTCTAATGCTATACCGGAAAAAGACTATTCCGACTGTTTCGAGGGCTGGAAAAAGCGTTGGCAAAAGTGCGTTTTATCAGACGGGGTTTATTTTGAAGGGGATGAAATTGATATGAAAGAATAAATAAAGGATTTACATTTTATAAACAAATTCATCTTACTTTCAAAAGGTTAAATTCTTTCAATTAATATAAATTTTTGAAATTTTCAATATTGAAAAAATAAGTTTCAGTCACTCTTATTCTATATTTGTTAAGAAAATGTCAAATAGACATGAGTCTATGTTGACACTTTATTCACTTCTTTCTACTATGTAATTAAAAATATTTTCATAGATCTTATTAAAAATCGTTCATGTGAGAATTAAGCAATATATATCATTATAAAATCAATTCATCATGACAAAATGGCGTCAGCCAGTTTCTATTTCTATTCTAAATACAGAATATTTTTTTATTACATGAACTATGAACGATATTACGAAAGTTTTTTTTTATATAAAAATTAATATATGTATATTAAAAAAAAATAGTTGATTACCAGTATAACGACAATGCTGTACATATTATCTCACCTAGTGGTCCTTGACTTATTGCATAAAAAGAAACACGATTTAAACAGAATAGAATCGAATAAAGAATGTTTCTTAATCTATTTTTCATATTCTATTTCAGCAAGGTCAAAAATATTATTGTGCACACGAAGAATTGATATGTGAATAAAATGCGATTGTTTATATGAAATAGTTAAATAATATCCCGCTTATCTATTATAATTTATAACATCTCTATTTAAATATTATCATATGTCTGCAATTAAAATGCAACGATTTGAACAATAAAAAAATATTTTATTTTATATAAACACTTAAAAAAATGTGAAATAATTAAAATCTATATATAAAATTTTGAAAGTTCATTATATGCAATGCAAATATATAATCTTTTTTATTGTTTATTATTAAAAAGATATAACACTATGATTAAAAAGTAAGGTGAATTTCTTTATAAAATGTAAATTCTTTATTTATTCTTCCAAATCAATTTCATCCTCAACAAAGTAATCCCCTTTCGATAAAACACACTTTTGCCAACGCTTTTTCCAGTCCTCAAAATAGCCAGAATGATCTTTTTCCGATATAGCCTTCAAGATCTTCTTAAATTCGGTATTTATTCCTCAATCGTGTCTAAAGGGCGTCCCCGCATTAGCTTTTTTAGTTTTCCGAATAGCCAGAAATCGCACGGTACCAAATCAGGCGAATACGGTGATTGCGGAATAATATGCACTATGACATATTACATTATCTTGATGAAGGATCCAAAAATTGTATAAACACCTGTAACTCGGAGATAATTAAACCTTTTGACAAACAGATGCTTCGTAAATATTATAGACAGTCCTACCAACCTAGGAAAAAATACAATTTACCTACCTTTCTAATGCCCTGGAGTTTTAAATTACAATTACACCTTACTTTTTGATCACAGTAGTATAATATATAGAGTATACTATTAAACTTTTGCAAATATTTATAGCTATATTATTCCTAAAAAAAAGTTACAATAAAACGGCAATTAACCGATTAATATCTATTAGGCGTCAAACGAAACGCCCATTTTAAATATATTCGAATATCATGACTCGCTTTTGACGACGTTCGGCCGTGAACGGGTTAACCTTAACGTGCAATTTGAACTCAAAAAATTAATAGGCGTTATCGAACATATTTTTTTTAATCATATTATAATTTAAAATCTTTCTTTAAAGTAGGCTATATTAATATATATATATATATATATATATATATATATATATATATATATATATATATATATATATATATATATATATATATATATATATATATATATATATTGCATTATTATGTTAATAGTATAAATATTCATTTACACTTTCGATTGTTGATAACATTTATCGACAATATGTCAAATTGTCATTTGAAAATACTATACTTTCATTTTTAATATATTATATAATATAATCTAATAATTATTTTTTGATTGTTACAATTTGAAGAATATGAAATGTTATCGATTTCGATTTATACATCGGATACAAATTTTGTAATATCTAATAATGAAAACGAAACATTCATTATATATTCGCCCTTGTTGCACGTAACGCGCTTAATAAAATATTTTCATAGGCAATATGTAATAAAATATCGTTGAAATTACTCAATTTTCCTGTAAAATTATTCAACTGTAACATCATTAAATCAATAACAGTGAGCATTAAGCAAGTTATTAACGTCGAATATATGTTTAAAAAAGAATACACGTTTTTCGCGTGCTAAAGGTGTTAAATTACACGCATTACTATAATGTGAAAATTCAGGCAATATGTATAATTTATAATTGTGTGTGTTTTTTTTTTGTTTTTGGAATGCATTTTATAATGTGTTTTTTTTTCAATATTATTATATGGGCACTCACGATTTATTTAAACTCAAATTTGTAACTCGTAATATTGATTTTATATAATAATATCGACTTTTCTTCCTGATGACTTCAAAATTTAATTTTAAGATTGATCGTTTTTTTTCATTTTGTATCATATAAAAAAAATATTTATATCAAAAATATAATTGGCAGTTTGAAATTTTGATGTTCTGACATTTCCTACAATGTTTCACAATTAGGGTCACCATTTAATAAATTTATTTTAATTAAATATATATATATATATATATATATATATATATATATATATATATATATATATATATATATATATTAACAGTATCAATTTTTAATTATATTTTTAAAACTGATACTATAGAAAATAATAAAAATCATACATAAACTTTGATAGACTACGAACGATCACAGTTCACAAAAGTGTAAACCCTGATAATCGTCGATATAATCGTTCAATATTATTTTTGATCGTTATGTAATAATAATTATTAAACAATGATAAATATAAAATCTTCAATTTCATTAAACGTTTTCGATTGTATTGAAAAATTTACGAACTGAAATGTACTAATAAAGACAATTGTTTCGCATGAACAAATATGGAAATCTGGTCTTTTCGTTTTTTTCTTTTTTTTTTTATTATATTTTGCTAACATGCAACACTCGGTATTGTTGGATAATATTTATTTGTTTGTTATTTGTCGAGTTTTCATATTTGGTTCAATGAAAGTGTTGGAAAAATTTTGCATAACAATATCCTATTGTTTGAAACGAATTAGTATCTGCTAAAAAATCTATTACATTTTATATATAAAAAAAATAATTAAATTTATTTAAGAAATAATAAATAATTTTTCACTAAAGGAAGATAATTCTAGAATAATCTATGACATTTAATAGTTGAACGAACTCGATAAAAAAGGCTTTACATTGTATATAACACTGTGATCAAAAAGTAAGGTGAATTTATTTATAAAATGTTAATTCTATATTTATTCTTACAAATCAATTTCATCCCCTTCAAAGTAATTTCCATCCGATAAGACGCAATTTTGCCAACACTTTTTCCAGTCCACAAAACAGTCGGAATAGTGTTTTTTGAGTTTGCCAAACAGCCGGGAGTCGCACGGAGCCAAATCAGGCGAATACGATGGTTGCGAAACGGTATAATCTATACATGAAGAAAATAAGAGTTGTAAAAATACGTGTAACTCGGAGATAATTAAACTTTTTGACAAACAGACGTTTGGCAAATGTTTTAGACAGTCCTACCAACCTAGGATAAAAATACAATTTACCTGCCTTCCTAATGTCCGGGAGTTTTAAATGTCAATTTCAACTTACCTTTTGATCACATTATATTATATTTTCTTATCTTATCCATTGATTTATCTAGATTAGTTTTTTAAAACTATCAATTGAACGGTTCACATCTAAATAATATTTTTAAACGGACCAGTTAAACCGGTAAATCGCAATCGAATTTCGGTTGACCCATTTTATACAATAGAACCTGTCGCGAAAAGCACGAAAAGCACTTTCGCTTTTGAATCGAAAGCGATTAAGTTTTGCTATACGTAATATTTAAAATCTTTCTTGTCTTCAGATTTTAATTTAAAGAAATCTTTCTTATTCTATTTGAAGTTTTCAATAGAAATATTCTTCTATAAAAAAAGTCAAACGTTTTTGCCATTCTAAGGTATGTAAACGTCTTATTCAACATACATATTTTATTACATCATAATTGTAATTCTGAAAAAAATATATACTGATAGAAAAAAAATATTTTATGCTATATATTTAAATATATTATATATTAAAAATTCATAATAGTTTTTTTATATATTCAATATCATCAGAAGAATAACACTATTTAAACTTCAATAGAATTGAGACTATTTTTTAAGTTCAATGATAATTTTATGTTTACATTTATATTATTAAATAACGTTTTTTTCATTTTACCCTCTTCATTAGGAATCTTAGAATATTTTTTTGCAATTGATTATAATAAAATTTATTTATAAAACTTAGCAATTATACTGTCTTATAAAACCTTCTCATTTTGCAAAACACTAAAACGAGAGCAAAACACGATTATTCGTGACGTTTATAAGATAATTTACATCTTGTTAGATTAGAATTAAATTAATAATTATTTAATACCTCATTTAAATATATTATTACAAATTGATGAAGTATTAACGAAATTTTATGAACGAAAAAATGCAATTAAATGTGATGTTAATATATTTTATTTTTAATCACATTAAAAATTTTATATGAAAAAAAAATATTGATAGTACATATATATTTTTATTTTATAATATTTTTTTGTAGAATAATAATATTTATAATATTGAGTATTTTGAGTAAAAACTATAAAAAAAAATATTTTTATTACATATCAAATTTTATATAATATATTTTTTTATCATATTAAAAATCTTATTTTTTTTACAACAATAATGGACGATAACATTTATTCAATATAATATAATTATCATTATATTCTGAATATATTATATATAATTTTCGATCAAATTAAAATCGATAGTCGATACCGACTTCCGATCTTTGCAATTATACAAACCGAATTATCATCTTCGCATAAAAATAATCACTGCACAAAAAAAAATATTCACAATAAATACGAATCAATTAAAAATCATATCCGCCAAAGAAAGTCGTCTTAAAATAATTTTATTTAATAATAAAAAAAAATGTACTCCATTGAAGCGACAAGGTTACACGCGAATCATCTTTCCGTTTATGGACCGGTTAATCGGGCGCTTCCGTTAAAATTTGTGATGTCACATCGTCCACTATGATGATGAAGAAAAGAGACGATGAATTCAGTGTCCATTTTTTTCGTCGTCTTCATGCAAGAAAGTGAGATTTTTGTTTTGCAATACGAGCTGAGGTAGAAGGCGATCGACGTACATGTTTCAGTTTAAACGCGACTACCGTTCGAATCGATACACCGGGACCACGCTTATTACACCAGGTGCTTCATATATATATATATATATATTAATCAATTAATTAACTAATCAATTTTGTGATATATATATATATATACATATAGATAATTAATCGATTTTTATATGTAAATATTTTTATATCATTGATAAAATATTTGTACACTATATATATATATTTGATATAATTTAATTAAAAATATATTATGTAATAAAAAAATATATATTATAATAAAAAAAATAATATGTTGTAGATTTTCAGAACGATCTAAAATAAAAATTTCGACACATACTTTTTGCCATACATTCAGTATATAATAATTATAAATAAAAAAAGTTTACTCGTATGAAATACGTTCAGATGTAGATTTCATAATTTCAAATTCGTTCTCGTGTCGATATTATTATAAAAAAAAAAACATAATTATTATTTATATATTATGAAAATATAAATAAATTAAATTAAATCGCGTGCAAATTTATGAGATATCGAAAATTTTAAACAATACTAATTACAAAATACCGGTTGATTTTTTGTAAAATCTAAAAAAAATTGATTAATATAAATATTTTGTTCTTATTTGAATATTCTTTGATGATTTTTATATGGATTAATATATTGGATATGTAAATTTGTGATTTTAACTAACAAAGTTTGACCGTTTAAACGATGAACTAAATCAGTTATTAAAATATCAATTATTTTATATTAATTATATATATATATATATATATATATATATATATATATATATAATTTTAATAATAAATTTCAATCAAAAAATATTAACAAATATTTACGCTCATAAATTTCATTGTAAAACAAACAATTTTACATATAATATAATTTTTTTTTTTGTTGGGCGAAGGTTGAAACTAAAAAATAGTCACACCTCAATAACTTTAATAGAAATATTTTGATTTATTATCCGCATCGAAAATGTTCGTTTATAAAATATAATATTTACAATTATAATATAATAGACTATTCTAATTTATTATAGACATTCAACATATTAATGTTATAATATAAAACAACGATTAAAATGTTCAACATGCATATTTTATATCAAATAAACGCGGCTCCCTTATTACGCAATATTTTACTATTAATTCATTATAATTATTCAGCAACGGTTAAATTTGACATTGTAATCGATTCGTTAAAAACACAAATATATTATATATATATATATATATATATATATATATATATATATATATATATATATATATATATATAAATTTAATTCGATATTTTCGCGTAATTCATTCATTTTAATTGACGATCGTTTATATATATGTGTGTGTGTATTTTTATTACGAGCGATTGTAATTATCGTCGTTTTGTAATCCGACAATTACAATTGTGTATCGATATACGTTCTATTATCCGACACAACCTTTAATACGAAATGTTCTAAAGCCCTTCTAATCCGTATTGCGACATTTTCTTCCCCGTTTGTGCAATTTTCATATGAACGATATATTTCAAAGATAAAATAAGACTTTCGCATTCAATATTTAATTAATAGCGTTATACGGAAATATTTCAATTTTATTTTATAAAAAAAAAAATTAAATAAATTTATTATTGTTTTCAAGATCAAGTTGCTAACTATACGTTTAACTTTCATGTATTTTTTTTATAATTAATTTGAGATTTTTTAACCTATAAATATATATGAAATAAAAATCAATATATAATTCTGAAAAGGATATAACTTTTATAACACTGTGATAAAAAAGTAATGTGAATCTGTTTATAAAATGTAAATTCTCTATTTATTCTTTCGAATCAATTTCATCCCCTTCAAAGTAATCTCCGTCCGATAAAACGCACTTTTGCCAACACTTTTTCCAATCCTCGAAACAATCGGAATAGTCTTTTTTCCTTATAGCCTTCAAGACCGTCTTTTTAGTTTGCCGAATAGCCAGAAATCTCACAGAGCTAAATCAGGTGAATATGGCGGTTGCATTATCTTGATGAAGGAACCGAGACTTATAAAAACACGCGTATCTCGGAGAAAATATAATAAACTTTTTTACAAACAGACGCTTGGCAAATATCTTACAATCTTACCAATCTAGAAAAAAATACAATTTACCTACCTTCTTAATGCCTGGTAATTTTAAATGACAATTTCACCTTATTTTTTGATCACAGTAGTATATATATATATATATATATATATATATATATATATATATATATATATATATATGTATATACAATACTAAGATAAATTGTTATTTTCACTTTGTATGCTTAAGGAGTAGTTAAATGCATTTTGTTGCAATACTTTCACGTTTATTTATCATTGAAAGCAAGGTCTTTAAATAAATAAAAAGAACTCGAAACAAAAGGTTTACACGATTTATTTAATTTAGATTGAATTCATTTGAATTTAAAAAAATGTATCCGACTTTCTCTCGAAGGGTTTCAAAAATGTTAAACTTAAGAATTACTTTCAACTTTCATAAATTACTCTTGTTTATTAACTAATAGTTAGATAACGTGTATTAATAATAAATATTTAAGAGTCGCAAATAAATTAAATAAAATTACTTTATATATATATTATGCAAAATATTATTAATTCTCATTAATGTTTTGAAAAAAATATGTATTTTTATTACAATTGTAATAGAAATTTTAATTTCTCTTGGGAAAAATAAAATTATGTATATTTTTTAATGCACATATATGATTTTTATTACATTTATTATGTCAATCAATGTAATTATGAAATTATAAAATTTAATTTAGAACTTGTCAATACTTTAATATAATGTTATTATAATTCGATTTATTAAAAACCTTTTCAATTATTTTATTACACAATAATTTGAATAACTAAAATGTTCGTTCTAATTTTACAATGTTAGAATTTTAATATTTTTATTTAATCATTATTTCAATTTATAACTTTTATACTTATAATCATTATTCGAGATCAATTAAATGTAAAGTATATATTAATCGATTGTTTCCAATATTTATTATATAATATAAATAATGACCTAGATTTAGATAAATGATTATCGTACAATAAATATCTATTTATTTAATACGCGTATACAAAATGCAATACAAGTTTAATATTGTTTTTTTTTAACTAAAACATTGACATTTAAATAGATATCAATATTAAGTTTATAACATTTTTTTTTGTATACAAAAACATAAAAATTAATTTCCTGATACAATATTATCTAAATCTAGAATCTCTTGCAAAATCATAAGATTTATTACTCATTACCAAATGGAATTTTAACGGTTTAAATTTACATATTACAAGTTTAACCGTATTAAAATATTCGCTCTTGTATCATAATATTTTTATTTATTTATTTATATGGTATATATATGAATAATATATCAAATTACGTAACGTCAACTTGTGACGCTCGCACAATGTGACCACGGCCTTATATTATAAACTAATTACATTTTCGCCATCTTTTTTTTTTTAATAAATTATATTTTAGAAAGGTGTATTTTTTATATATTTTTTTAAATATGTAACACGTGTTTAAAAACACGACACTTGACCATCAATAATGCGTTAAAAGTCAAAGCCAAACAAACGCACTCATCGCTTCGAACGATTGCTATAATTCGAGGTCGTATTTTTTTTTGAAATTAAAATCAAAACTTGACACACCAATGTTAAAATGAAATTAAAATTGATTCAGTATACTTTCTTTTTTTTTGTAGACGGTTTGTGCAAAAAAAAATACGGTTCATTTAACGGATAGTTTGCATGCGAGTTTAAAATATTGCTCCGTTCAACGAAACGGGTAAAAGTTGTTTTGGTTTTATTTTAATGACCGGTATTTGAGAAATTTAGATAAGGTGTATAATATGAAAAAAAATATATATACAAGGCCTATGTGAAAGCAATGTCTTTGATTAGAAAATTTCATTGATAAATTATTATATAATAACAGTGAATTGGATATCTTATATGAAAGTTAATATATATATAGATATTGTTTAGGCTATATATAAGAAAAGTTATTATATTAAAATTAATGAATGAAATAATAATAAATTTGAACTTATCTTTTTATAAACTACTATAGATTTTAAATCGATTTTTGAAATTTAAAAGTACCAACTAACACAATTTTATCTCAGATTTATAATTATAGTTTTTAATTGGAATTTAGGCGAAAAATAACGACTTCAAAATAACTTATTGAAATTTAATCGATCTAATTAATGTAAATTAAGTAATTTAACACCAATTAAACGTTCAAATGGATATTTTAGATGTGGTTAAAAATTAACTAACGATTTCGTTTGCATTTTGAGGCAATAAAGTGTATGATCAGAAATTTTAATATTCATATTTGATTGAGATGAATTGAATTTCAAAATGTGAAATTTTAAATTATAGTTTTAGTTATTAGATATATTATAGATTTCTCAAAATTCTATGAAATATTTAAAAGTCTATATGGACTTCATTGAAAATTTACTTAATTTATAAAAATAAATCATACTCAATTTTTTTCATATAAAATCTCCTTTAACACGTTATAGTTTTAAAGATATTAAAATTTGAACAAACGGACAATTAGACATAAAAAAAAAACATTAGACTATTTCGATTCTAAAATTGGCTGAGATTATTAAAACAACTATGCGGAAAGAAACCATTTTAATAACGTATATAGAAAAAAATAAAATAGAAGCAATACAAACCTTTTTATCCATTATGAAATATAAAAATTGTCTAATTATGTTTTCTTATATAACTCACATAGTTGGACGAATATATATATATATATATATATATATATATATATATATATATATATATATATATATATATATATATATATATATATATATATATATATATATATATATATATATATATATATATATATATATATGAAATAATTATATTGCCTGTTAGATTATAATTTACAATAGTAAATTATGTGAAAGTACATGTCATATTGTAAAAAAAAATTTCCACGCCCATGCTCTATATATATTTTAAACTATTATTTACATTGTTCTATATAAAAATTATTTTATATTAATTTTAAATATGATTTTAATAGATATGAATAATGATAAATCGACGTGTTAGATATGATAAATTGTCCGGTTTGCGAGTTTATTATTAACATCGTGTGCATTGCGCTAAAGTTACATTTTATAAAAGGGACAACTTTCAAATTACAGGAATTGAATTGATTTTTTATTTTTATCAATGAAACTGGAGCAAAATTTGCAAGTCGTTTATTATTCGATTGCACAAGTGTTTTGTACATTTATTCGTTTGTGTGTTATTTTTAACGGCACGTTTAAAATGTGTTGACAGTTTTCAATATATTAGAATTAATTTGTGTTTTATAATATTCGTGATATAAACGGAAATATTTCAAATATTATATATAATACTATTCGACATATCGAGCAATAATTAACATTTGTGAAAGTTGACGTATCATCAATTGATAATTTTAACGTATTTATCGACATTATTTAATAGTAATAATAATATGAACGCTAGTTTTTTATTTGCAACTAGTCAATGTTAATTAATTTTATGTGACGTAATTATATAATAGTTTGTTACAGCTGCGCGGGTTTGTCGTTTAACTGCGCGTTCAGCTCACCCGTGAAACTTTCGCCCGTGAAGTTCACGGTGTAGTTCACAAACGAGAAAAAAAAAGCTCAAAAAAAAAAAACATGGACGACATTTTTCAATACGTAAACGCATTTAAATATAAATAAAGAAATTCGATCGATAAAATTGAAACGGTCTCCATTCGACACACGTTTCGAATATGTGAATGTGTTTTAGATACGCGTTTCTCAAAGATTGATTTGATATTTATTTTTTATCATATTTGTAATTTGTACGATAATAAAATGATGTTGCAAAAGTGTAATACAAAATTTGAAATATATATATATATATATATATATATATATATATATATATATATATATAAACAGTCGAAATAGTTTTTTTCTCAAAATCCGTATTAAATAAAATAAATATAGTTTATATATTTTTGTAAAATGAAGCTTATAAAATTGACGGTAAAAAAACGAGTTTATTATCCTTGCAATTTTGTTTTTTTTTAAGTTAATAAAATGGAATGAAAATTCACATGATATAAACTTTCACCGTGTTTTAAAAAAAACCAAACCATATTATATATATATATATATATATATATATATATATATATATATATATATATATGTATACTTTAAAATAAAAAAGCATCAAAAATTACGAAAATATATTTTTTCACAATCATAAATTATAAACAAATTATTTATAATAATAGTTCAAGTTTTTCTGTGATTTTTCGAAAGTGTAATAAAATTGAAAGTTTCAAAATTTGTCTTTATATATATATATATATATATATATATATATATATATATATATATATATATAAAGGAAACACAAGGACATAAACTAGATATGATATAAATATAAATATTCATCAACACTATTATTACGTAATATAAATTTACGTAAATCGAGAGCCATTCGTATCCGATGATACACATATTATGCCGATTATGAGCATTTATAATTGCGTAATTATATTTTATTTACATCGCAGTCGAAATACATTTTTTTTCTCACACACACACACACACGCGTGACCTTATTTTAAGAAGCGCTGCTCTGAACGCAATTTATTCTATTAATATATAAACGCGCGGTGAAAGTGATCTAGCCGTTGTTAGATACGATTTTTTTTTTTTTTTGTAACAGATTCGCATTTCCGAAATATATTAATTCATCGCCATTATTTATAATCGTCAGAGTAATTCGAAAACGTTGAAGATGTTAATTAGTTATAAAATGCGTTCGTGAAAGTTACAAAACGCACAAGTTAACAATTTATGCGATTTACGTATATTCAACGCAAAAGATTTATATATATAATTCTAAACACAAATATAGTATAAAATCGTGTTGTATAAATATTCTGTTAGAAGTACTTAATGTACTTGAATAATGTATTAAAAGAGAAAATAGCAATTTATAGCAATAAACTTGTTTTGTTTATTCGATTATATTGTGCATTCATACATACTACTGTGATTAAAATGTAAGATGAACTTATATTTAAAATTCCCAGGAATTAGGAAGGCAGGTAAATTGTATTTTTTTTCCTAGATTGATAGAACTGTCTATAATATTTGTCTAGCGGTTGTTTGTCAAAATATTTAATTATTTTCGAGTTATACGCGTTTTTACAACTCTTGGTTCCTTCAACAAGATAATGCACCATATCTTATACTATAGTATCTCTACTTATTAATCATTCATATTTTATATTACAAATCATATAATTTTTAACTGAAATAAAATTATTAGACTGTACATTGTATAAAACATTTATTAGTTATATACTATAATATTTTTTTTAACAAAAAATAAAGGTTAAAGGTTACTCGAAAAAATAAGTTTAATCTCAACAGAACCATATTTCAAATATAATTATTCCAATATTTTTAATTTAACATGAAAATAAATATTAAAAAAAAACGAATAAATAGTTCGAAATACGTTTTTTTCTTTTAGAAATTAATTGAACTAGAAATTAAGGTCAAGGCCTATAAAGATTTATTTTATTACGATTATCGTATACAAGTCGTTTTTAGATAATATTTTTAAAATCAAAATCCTGTTTTTTTTTTAGATTAATGTGTTTTTTTTTAATTTCAAAATTCCGGTTTATTTTATCGTCAAAACTTTAGGATACATATTTTCTAAAAATAAAAAATTATCACAACTCTATTTATATTCGTAGTAATCATTTGTCGAAATGTATAAATTTAAATACGCGTTTATATTGTAAAACTAACGAATTAGCAACAAAAAAAATCAATCTCAAAAAAAATATAAAAATTCTACCGTCGACTACAACATTATAAATCGGTTATATATATATATATATATATATATATATATATATATATATATATATATAGTCTTAATTTTGAAATCAACATAATAATTATGCAATATTATGAAATCGTACGTATTTTTTTTTTTGGACAGAATAACAAGGTGCTCTGAATAAAACGAGTTCAGTGTGAACAATAAAACGAGCGGGTCATTACACTCCTGTAAGAGGTTGTCTCCGGTAAAAACGTGACTGCCATACTAAAGTATAGAGTTCCAGGAGTTGCCCTTATTATTGAAAGTGAAAGGAATTCCATATCTATTTATCAAGGCTGATTGGAACTCAATACATCCGTTCAATAATCGATTAAATATATAGAAATGGATTGACATCGATTCATAATCTTTCATATTTATTAATAAAATTATGTATATATATATATATTTTACAATAATAAAGTGTTGATAAAGTGTTACGTAAAATGTCGATAAATATTAGTATTATAATAACGGTAATTTTAGCGGTTTTCAATGGGTTAAAAATATGTAATAAAATGTCAACGAAAGCGACTCTATAAACTGTAATATTGCGCTATATATGTTACCGGCAACGATTTACCAATGTAATCGATGTGTGTTCGGTCGACGCATTTATAATGAATGTTATACGATTTATTATAAAAGAAATACAACATACAAAAAGCACTTTCGTTTTTGTTGCAACATTTAAACATTACAGTTTCATACTACGGTCACATTACAGACGAATCTATATAATTAATGAGGATAGATATCCTAAAAAAAAAAATTAAAATGTGTTGTAAATTTTAAATCGTGTTATTTTTCATTGTTTCGCGATTAATGTGACCGCAGCCAGTGTCGCAGATTACTCTGAAAAGTGTAACAACGCATTCACCTCCAATTCTTTAATTGCTATATATTTATTTTTCTCGAAACGAATTCACCGAATGCTCTTATATAATAAGGCCACGAATTTTTTTCTTTTACCGTTTTAAAAGAAAGTGACGTCACAATATCAACTTCTCTTTCATTCTATGTAATAGAAAAAAAATGAACGAGATATAATTTCTCATAATAGATTTTTTTTGCTATGCCTCATTTACCATAGACAAAAATATCAAACGAACATTTTTTTAATAAAGAAAAATGTGTAAAGATGACGTCACACTAAGATTTTAATTCGATAAAAATTTATATAGATATAAAGTAAATATCGATTAAAGTAAATTTTTTTTTATTCAAATAGATAATGAAATGTAAATTTGTTATTCAAATTAACTTTTAAAAGCGCTTACATAAATTGTTTCCATAAAACTAGTTTAAATGGCATTTGAAATTACAATTTGTAAAAGCTATGTGTTTAAAATGTTTCCTTAGTCTTTATATTAATAAACATTGAAATAATAGCGTTACACACAAATATACAGACATTCAAATCGATAATAGTTCTAGGAGTGTTTCAATGTATAATATAACACAAGTATAATATAGAAAATATAACATATAAAATCACATTGATTTATATGAATATACATAAATGATGATTTCAATTACTTTTACTACTGTGATCATGCATCATGTCATACTGCATTAGTTTTTTGCGACTTTTTTTGCTGAATTCTCGATTCATATCGTTCCGCAACCACCGTATTCGCCTGATTTGGCTCCGCGTGACTTCTGGCTATTCGGCAAACTCAAACGGTCAATGCGGGGACGCCGTTTTGACACGATTGAGGAGATGAAAACCGAATCGAAGAAGATCTTAAAGGCTATACCGGAAATAGACTATTTCGACTGTTTCAAGGACTGGAAAAAGCGTTGGCAAAAGTGCATTTTATCGGACGGGGATTACTTTGAAGGCGATGAAATTGATATAGAAGATTAAATAAATATTTTATAAACAATATCAAATTATAAAAATGAAAAAATAATTGTAATTTATTTAAGTTGCGACATTATTCAGATGTACGTTTATAAGACATTTTAAGTGTAGAAAGCTTATTTATAATAATATATAATATACACGTATATTATTCATTTGACTGATATGTTAAAATTAATTTTCTAGATAGATTACATATTAATTGCTTAATAATATATACTGTAAAATTTTAATCAACATTCAAACGTTATTCGCAGACAGCCCTGTATAATATAAATATATACATTTAATATTAAAATTATTCCAATCGATAACAATCTTTTGAGCGAGTTTTGCACGTAAAAACGATTTTATTTTATACATTCACAATAAAGTAAACTTGTTAATTTTATTACAAATCTGTTTTCTAATAATTATTCACATTAAAATCAATTAATTCGCTAACTTTTATTGTTTATTCCGTACATATAAATATATTACAAAGTCTATATATATATATATATATATATATATATATATATATATATATATATATATATATATATATATATATTTATTTATTTATTTACGTATATTGATCGACTTTAAATTATCGTTATAACGATAATTTAAATCTATTATTTTTCTAATTGAGGTATGTAAAATGTATTGAAAATTATTTTCACGATATTTAATATCAAAATGGCGTATAATTTAATCGTTATATTATATATTATGAAATATGAACATTAATCGTGATCAACGGATAAAATAAATAAATAAAAAATTATTAAATTTGAAAAGAATAAAATATAAATAATTTATTTTTAAAATTTATAAAAAATAAAATATGTAGAAAATGTAATAAGATAAAATTGTTAAACTTGTCGTTTTAAACGCCATTAAATATTTGTCAATTTTGCAAACGTAATTAGATTGTGATCAGTTGAATGCATTAATCAATTATGGATTAAAACATGAAATTATATATAATATATAAATGGTTCTAGCGGATTTCATAGCCGCATTACGATAATTAAATACGGATTAAGATGTTGACTTTAACATTTCTATTTTATTATATTTCCGTTTAAATAATATTAGTTTGTATATAAAATATTTATTTATTTTATATGGCATTTTTTACACGTATTTTATTCTTTATAATATGAAAAAATAAAATAGGACATTATCAAAAAAATATATATTTGTACAATTAATTATATGAATATTGAATTATCAACTGAAATTGCAATAGTAATTTTAAAATCAAATATCCATATTTGAAATAGAAAAAAAATATAATAAATATTGGCAAATCGAATAATTATATATCAAATATAGTACGTAAGGGTTGATCTATATATATATATACATTCAATTTTTAATATAAATATAAATCATAAATAATCATATATACAACTTTCATATTATATATCGAATAAATTGAATACGAAAACCTTAACGTTTTGAATCGTATTTATATAATTCTAATTGACCTAAGGCCATATATTGTATCATATTTTATAGACTTGGACTTTACAAAAATACAAAAATTATTTTATATGGCTAACGTGTTTCGACTTAAAAACGTCAAACTTTCAAGATTAATATTCAGATAAGCGTCATATTTTTTCTCATTATATATAGGTCGTTGAATTTTTAACGACTTTTCTATGATATAAATTAAACGGTTAGCGTTCGGAAAAAATCGTTATTTTTTTAAGTATATATATATATATATATATATATATATATATATATATATAAACTAAACGTGTGTAAATTAATATGTTATTCGTAGGAAAACACGTGCTTAACAGCCTTTGATTTATCTGGTTTATTATAATCTATTAACAATACGGCTACTGTTTTGTTTAAAATGGGCGCTGATAAATTTCGATAATTGAGACATATTGCCGATATAATTGCGTTTATGTCACCTCGTAAATATCAATTTTCTGAATGTTGAAAGGTGTGTGAAATATTTTTTTTTCTATTTAAATATAACAGTAGTTAACAACCTTTTAAAAATATTGAAAAAATGTAAATTCTTTATTTATTCTTCCATATCAATTTCATTCCTTTCAAAGTAATCCCCGTTCGATAAAACATTTTTGCCAACGTTTTTTTTTTTTTTGGTTCTCGAAACAGTCGGATTAGTATTTTTCATGTTTGCTGAATAGCCAGAAGTCGCACAGAGCCAAATCAAGCGAAAACGGTGGTTGTGAAACGATATGACTTGCTGCATTATCGTGATGAAGGAACGAAAACCTTTTGACAAATATACGTTTAGCAAATGTTATTAGTCAGTCCTATCATCCTAAAAAAATACAATTTTCCTGTTTTCATAATGCCAGTGAGTTTTAAACAACTATTTCACCTTACTTTTTGATCACTGTAGTGTATATTGATCGATGTAACAAATGAATCTTTTAACGATAATTATCGCGCATATTCAGGATATTTCCAGTGAAAATTCACTATTGTGAAAAAGGATGTAATTACGTGTGAAAATCGTAATTTTCCAACGAGTTTACTTTGTCGGAAAATTGCTTTATAATATCAACGCGCGGAACGAAAATGCCGCCATCTTTTATAAAAGCCAGTCACGCTATTATTTAATACGTTAGTTTTTTTTATTATTATACTATATATATATATATATATATATATATATATATATATATATATATATATATATATATATATATATAAAACTCAACAAAGGATCTATTATTATACGAAAAAATGACTTCCTTTAAAGATCCATTTTATAAATATATATATATATATATATATATATATATATTTTTTTTTTTTTTTTCATTGACAAATCGAAAAAACACGGTCACCTTCATTCTATTCGATTATAAAGACCTCGCGTTTGAAGAAAATTTCCGATCTAATCGCTTGCACAAAATTTTGTTTATTTATTTATAAATATATAGAGAATTATGCTCTATGAAACGATTTACGATACATATTTGTATAATATTGCGTAAATAGGTTCTATTTATATACGCAATAATCGAATATTACTTCTATATTTCAAAGACTGTTTTCGATTTCAATAAAATATTTTCTTTGTGTAAACTTCTTTTACTATATTTTATAAAAATCTGAAAAATACAAATAGAAATAAAAAAAAATGTTGACTAATCACGAATTATTAATAAATAGCTTGGTTTGTTATATTAAAAAAAAACACCATTTAGTAAACATTTAGACCTTTCAAAATAATATTTATTTTTACGTTTTATATAACATGTCATTTATGTGCAAACAAATGACATATTTGATATTTATCGATAACATAGATATAAAAAGCTCTCGAAAGCGCTCTTTAAGCATTAATTTTTTTCATTCGAATCAACGATAAAATCTAACTATAATTAATTATAAATAATTATTATTATCTATATTGAAAAATTAATGAATTGTTTTACACGTGCTGATTTAAAACAGCATATATTTTTTGCAACAGTAAGCCTAATCTTATTTATAAATGACCTTGTCATAGTAAACACATTGGAACCGCTGTCAAATTTGACCTTATGTTTATTTTTCAGGTCGAGCTCACAAAGAAAATCTATCAAAATGAAGTGCTGGGTGTTTTGCTGTACTTTGATGACTTTGGTGATCTCTTCTCGTGCGCTTTTACAGGAAGTGACGCAATGGAATTTTGTATCGTACAATTTTCCGAAAAATACCGCTCATAAAAGTATGTTCAGACCTGAAAACACTGTCATAACAGGTTTGGATGTTGGCTATGATCGTTTGTATGTGTCCAGTCCAAGATTAAGACCAGGAATTCCAGCAACAATAGCCAGTATTCCCAGAGATGTTCCCGAAGGTTCAAGCCCAGTGCTCGAGGTGAGTTTTTCTACTTATAACACTGATCAAAAAGTAAGTTTAAATTCTTTATTTATTCTTTCAAATCAATTTTATCCCCTTCGAAGTAATCCCCATTCGATAAAAGACACTTATGCCAACGCTTTTTCCAATCCTCAGAACAGTCTTTTTTCGGAATAGCCTTCAAAACCTTCTTTGATTCGGTTTTTATCCCTTTAATCGTGTGAAAACCGCATCGCAACATTAGTATTTCGAGTTTGCTGAATAGTCAGAAATCGCAAGGAGCCAAATCAGGCGAATACGGTGGTTGCGGAACGATATGAGTCGAGTTTCACAGTAGTATAATCGAAAACTATACAAATAATTTTAGTCAAAATATTATTATCTAGAAGCTTATCTAGTGTATGTTACATTTATTTTTATCCTTTGACCTTTCGTCGTCTTTTGAAAAATAATAATAAAAAAAAGACAGTGAGCGGCAAAATTAGTTTCCTTCGTTGTTTATCAGGAATTTTTCTTGGGCGTGGTAAGGTCAACCGCTCTCGTGATATAAAATAATCATTTTTTTTCTGCACTAGTCATGATCTTATATATATAAAAAAAAACGAAATCAACTCTGCTTTCACTAGATCATGCCTAATTAGTAAAATTTATTATATTTTTCGTAAAAACGAGTCAATCCATAAAATACGAAATCGGAAATGTTAAAATCTGTACCCGTTTTTTCGACATTTAATATTACCAAATGATCTAAACTAAATATTTTAAATGGAAAACATGTGTGTATGTGCGTAAATATAATATATATATATATATATTCATCACTCAAAGAAGAAAGTTGTATGACAGCAGCTTCTCACATATAATGTTACGTTATAAATAATACTTTTACTTATTTTATTTTATTTTTTTTTGCTATTAAATTTTAGAGCAATATAACTTTCGATGATTTCATTCGTCCGTATCGATAATTTTACAATTTTTTTTTCGGACGATAATATATTATAAAATATTTTTATTTTGCAATATTAAGCATTTTCGTTATTTATTTTCTCATCGTAGACGCGATTTCGTCAATAATTTGCTATAATAAAATTTTATATACTCGATTTATAAAAGTGATTAATGATTATAATCATTATCTTATATAATAAACAAAACGTTTATACATTTATATATATATATATATATATATATATATATATATAACGATATATTTACTATTTAACGTGGACATTTTGGAATCCGTTAACCGCAAAATATTCAAATTTTTTAATCGTTTTCCTGTCATTCAGAATATTTTTTATATATATCGGAAATATTAAATAACTTATTCATAATAAATTAAAAATAAAAAAAACATTTTATAAAACAGAAACTAATCGATTTAATAAAATTATATTAAAAGTTATTTTCAAAATTTTAAATATATATCGAAATTTATTCAATGGATATATTTTTCACGTATTCTTAATGATCAAAGGTGTTTTATTTATATAATTAAAATTAATTAAAGATCATATATCAAGTTCTATATATATATATATATATATATATATATATATATATATATATATATATATATATATATATATATATCGATAACTTATTAACGACTTTACTATTTACTGTATTTAAAAAAATCGTTCTAAAATTAAGTTTGACAGTTCCGTATTTTTTTTTTCATGTGCAAAACGAAAAAAAAAATTGTAAAAAAATACCAAATTTACAATAAAAATTCTAAATACATTTATAATTCTATCACTCGAAGAATGTTGAACGGAACATAATTAATTGATTATAAAAAAAATATATATATTATATAAAATATATACTTTTCACGTAGTTTTTTCCAATCGAAGGTCGTAAATGAGTTTCATTTTTGTTTTCAATATTTTTTAGATTCAGTGTGAAATGAATTATCAATAGTTTAGAATTATCAACGTAAAAAAATAAGTTAATCTTTACAATTAAAAAAAAAGATTATATTTTATTCGACAAAATAAATAGACGACATGTTTCCTTCTATTGTCAACCAAATTGAATAGAACGACTATGTCGAAGTAAAAAATAGTAATGGATTAGATTATAAATCGATTAAATCTATATTAAAAAAAAATTGTGCAATGTCAAATCCTATTTGTAAAATTCTATTACACAATTTTTTTTCTTTAAAAAAATTCATTTTCGAAATTGTAAAAAAAAAAATACTAATTATATAGATTATATATTATATTTGATATAAATTGGAAACAATGCGATTACGTTCACTTTCAATAAACGTATCTATCTAGATTCCATTAGAGCCTAGACTTGATTTCGTTATATATTTATAATAATATAACGTAAAACTTTATAGTCGTTCAATATTCTAAAAATAATTGTAAAATGATACGTTACAAAGTATTCAATTATGCTATAACTCGACAGATTTGTTGTGATATTGATTATAATGGATTGTTTAATATCGGCACATTTATAAATCAAGGTTTATACATTTCGAAATATTTAAAAATATTTTAGTTACTTTTGCTTATTATATTATAGAGAATAAAACATAATTTTATTTAAAATATGTATCTACTGTGTAAAATTAAATTTTTTATGCTTTATACGCCGTTTATTTCGGGCCAAAAAAAAATAAAATATAAAACTGTAAGCTGAAATGAAAATATGGCACGTTTTTTTTTAAACTTGATACTACTGTGATCAAAAAGTAATGTGATATTTTCATTTAAAATTCACGAGCATTAAGAAGGCAGTTAAATTTTATTTTTCCTTCTAGGTTTGTAAGATTGTCTATAATATTTGCCAAGCGTTTGCTTGTCTATGGGTTTAATTATCTCCGAGTTACTCTTGGTTCCTTCATCATGATAATACATCATGTCATATTGCATTAGTTTCACATCGTTCAGTTTGGTATAGCCATCAAGACATCTTTCCGCAACCATCATATTCGCCTGATTTGTCTCCGCGCCACTTCTGGCTATTCGTCAAACTCAAAAGGTCAATGCGGAGACACCATTTTGACACGATTGAGAAAATAAAAACTAAATTGATGAAGGTCTTGATGGCTATACCTGAAAAAGACTATTCCGAATGTTTCGAGGACTGGAAAAGGCATTGGCAAAAGTGCCTTTTATCGGACGGGGATTACTTTGAAGGGTATGAAACTGATTTGGAAGAATAAATAAAGAATTTACATTTTATAAACAAATTCACCTTATCTTTTAATCACAATGTCATATTATTCATACATTTTAAGTAGAAATGAATTATAATCTCTATAAATAATTTTAAGATCTGAAAAACACAGCTAGTTTAAAGAAATATTTGTTGATTCGTGTGGACAAATCTTTAGCGAAATGTCGATCGCCATTAAAATGTCAGCTGAACCGAAAAACAATTTCCTGGTATGAAATAAATGCGACATTTTTTTTTCATACAATCGCTCTGAAAAATCGTAGAAAATTTCACAATCGGCCTTGCAAGTTCACATTCGTTACGCACTAAATATACGTTCTAATATGAAAAAAAAATACTATTTATTCCTACAATAATGATTGTTTATAACAATAACAATAATAACAATAAAATATAAAATGAAAAAAAAAACAACAAACGATCATAATATAGTCATAAATCATAATATTCGACTACCAATCGATAATTATCGTTCGTCAAAAAAGTATTACTATTTCAAATACTCGATAATAATAACGGTATGTTTAATTACTCGAAAAAATTAAATTGCGTCTATATATAATTTATAATTATGTTTGCGTTTATTTTTTGCTCGAGAATCGATGGTTAAATTGTACCGCATATTTTCATTATATTGTGTAATTATAAATATAGTAAATTTCAAAATAATGTGATCAATATTTTATGTTTAAAATATTCAGTTAAATTTCATTGTGATTAATTGAAACATAATCGATCTTTTTTTTTTTTGTAATCAATTATTGTTTTTATTTGTTATCGATATATTTAAATATCTAATTATTTAATTAGTTACATAAATATACAAAATAAAAGAACGAGTTTTATCTTACGTAAAACTTGTTTCAGTATTTCAGGATCGAAATGCAGGTTAATTAAAAGCTGTAAATTAAAATTATCCGTAATAAATTGCGCAATAATTAAAACAACTCATTGACTTTAGGAGCTATTATAATATTTAGGTAACTTAAATTTTTCTCATCACACGCTCTGCAAAATAGATAATATATATATATATATATATATATATATATATATATATATATATATTATTTTTCGCACATTTTAAATTATCACACGAATTCTAAACAATGTTTGCAAAATTTCATCATTGAAACAATTGTAAAAATGTGCTGATAATTTTATAATTTATTTAACGAATGCGCGATATTAAAAATATAAATTGAATTATATTTTTATATAAGCAAAAATAATAAATTTCGTTCTATTTTTCTCATATTATTATTATGTAAGTGCTGATATAAAAAAAAATTTCCAGGCTTTTCCTGATTGGTCATGGCACAATGCTGGCATCGGTCAATACAATTGTTCAGGTCTGATCAGCGTTTACAGAATCAGAAGCGATCGCTGCAACAGACTATGGGTGCTCGATTCGGGTGTCATGGACTCGCTGGACAACTTCATGAGAGTTTGTCCACCGAAATTGATCATATTCGACACAAAAACCAAACAACCGTTGAGGGTGATCCGTTTCCCCGACGAATTGCTCAGACCAAATTCACTTTTCACCAATTTGATCATAGACGAAAGCACAGGAAATGCTGGACAATGCGACGACGCTTTCGCTTATATCACAGATACAGCAGCGCCTGGTAAGCATATTTATTTCATCCTTATATCCTTCAATCCAATTACATTATATAATTTTAACAGGCCTAAAGAATTTAAATAATCTATAGTCTATATATATAAAAATTAAATATTTAATTTGATTTAAAACATTAGCATAAAATACTACAAAGTCACAAACATAATAATGTAATGTTTATAGTAATATATTTTTCTAGTCGATCGTGTATTTATAATTAATTTATGAAAAGAACTGATTTCAATTACCATTTTATGTTGATAACATCTGACTAATGCAGTCCTATCAAATAAAAAAATCATAACAAACATAAAATAATTAGAAATTTAATCAATTTACTCGTTCTTTAACTAATAACTATCATTTTAAATCAGACACATTAAATTGGAAATAATATATACATTTCATGTTACACTGAAAGATTTAAATGGCGCACCATAATAGTGCGCCATATCGATTTCAATTTTATCACGCAATCTAAACTGAAAACAAGTAATAGTAATTATTATCTAATAATATATTGAATGATTTTAGCAATGATCGTTTTCGACGGTAAAACTGATAACGCCTGGAGAGTTACGCATGCGGCTATGTATCCGGATCCTGATTTTGGAAGATACAGAATTGGAGATGATCAATTCGAACTGATGGACGGAATCGTCGGATTGGCTTTCTCGCCAAATCAAGGACTTGTATATTTCCAACCGTTAGCCACGGATAGGTATGTTCAATTATTATTTAACCGCATTGCAATTGAATAAAACTTGTTAATCGGGTTTTTTTCTTACAATATTGTTCTATAGAACGTTCAGTATTTCAACTTCGATATTGCAAAGCGGACCTCAAGGACCTTATGATGAACTTCCAGTGAGACTTGTCGGAAGAAAGTCATCTCAGGGCATTGGACTCACAGTCGATCCATTCAGTGATACTTTGATCTACAGTCCTCTAACTGAAACAGCGGTGGCTTCTTGGAATCCAATTACTAACAATCACGAGTAAGATCAAATTTTAATTTTTAACTATTAATATTAATAATGATTATTTTATTGCAGTATATTTAAGCAAAACAAATGAAGAAAAATATTAGTGGCATCTATATTTCAATTTTAATACTACAATATTTACATATTCCATTAGTTTTTTTTTTATCATAACTACTTTCCACTTTATTTATAAAAAAATATAAAATAATTAAAACTTATGGATATATTTATAAAAAATCTTAGGTTAATATAAATTACGATATTACATAATATGAAATATTTTTCAGCAAAATTAATAGTCATTTTCATCAATAGATGTCTCAATATAAAATATTTCATTAATTATACTAATTAAAAATATTTTTTTCATTATTCGTTACATCATTATTTATATAATATATACAAACTGTGTAATATATTTACATCAATTCTATTATTTATATAATATGTATATAAATATTGTAAATAATCAATATTGAATTAAATGTAAAATAATTACATTTTAAACAGAAAACTTTAAATAAATAATAAATTTATTTAATATTATATAGGTTCTAATAAATATGTATATATCAATATTTTACACAATAGATTTCAAAATAAGTTCAATATATATATATTCGACATATTCACATACCGTAACCAATGGCGGATGTAACGCCACAAAAATGTTCAGCATTGAAAAAAAATACATCGAAAATCTCACGATCCTAAATGAAAATTAAGGCTCTATTACAACTGACGTGCCGAGGTCAGAATTCATCATGAGATTTTGTAACACGACAATCTTTCAAATTCTGTACATACAATGAATTCTAATGACGAAATCCATACTCGTTATTGGATTCACAAAATTTCAGCTGTAAATGACGATATATTTTTTTCAGGATTTTGGCGTTCGATCCAGTGAGACTTCAATTCCCTGCTGAATTAAGATGGGCCGAAAGAGACGGAGGCTCTATCTGGGTAGTCAGCACACGTTTCCAGAAATTCTTCTTGAGAACAGTATCACCGGATGAGATTAATATTAGAATCCTTCGCATACTTCCTGATTTTCCTCAAAGACCACTTCAACCATTAAGATATTACAGACAAATCAACTCAACAGCCATTCATTAAATATCATATTTATATAATTAATTATTTAAAAAAAAATATTATATAATATTGCAGAAATATAAATATAGAAAAATTTGCTTACATATATATATGTATATATTAATAATATCAGTTTTTTAAAGTGTAAGTAAAAATCAACAATAATAACGTAAAATATTTATATTTAATTAGTAATATGAATATATCTAAATACTTATAAAACATAGATCAACATTTTCATTACAAATCTAACTAGAATAGAAGATTCTAAATTATATTTTTAATTGGCAAGTTTCACAGTCTAAAAAAATTAGTATATATGTTTTTAATACGTGAAAAAAGATAGATTAAAAAAACATAGTAAAGTCTATATTTTATTACACGAAATAAACACGATAACTATATAATTATTACAATTGATAATAGTTTATACGTTTTGTTATCTATTAAGCGTTACATGTTCAACTACAATATTAAATATAAATTATTTTTTTTTAATATTAAAAAATAAAGGTAATATAATATTTTGATTGACTATTATATATTTAGATTTCAGTTCAGTTGAATGAATATGAATTTATTTTTCATATATAATGAGATAATTTAGAATCTTCTTCTATAAAAAACATGATTGTAAAGATTTTTATTTACACTAAAAAAATAATATTTTTTTTTATATGTATTTTAAAATAATAAGAAATGAATGATGCTTCATTATAATCGACATGATGGATGAGTTTTTCTTTATGGAAAAATATTGTGCTGTGATAAATTGTATGGTAAATAAATATTGAAAAAAAATCATACTTTTCAATGCACATTTGTAAAATACTCTAAACATTTTTTTTGTATTATTTTTATTATCTTTCGATCGTTTGACTTGAAAAAAAAAATTTTTTTCCTGGCGATTTCCTGCAATTATCGAAATTAATGTAATATATTTTTATATATCAAATTGTGACATCGTTTATCAAAATATGTAAATTACAAGTGAAAAACTAATTAAACCATTTTTTTTTGTTTTAATTAAACTATTATTGTACTAATGTTTGTTTATCATGACTTCCTGAATTAAGAAATAAAATAAAAACAGGTCTCGAATTTTCACAGTTAAAATGTAAATATTATAATATCATGTAAATAGAAGAAAAAAAACGGCAGCGTATTCTTTAATTATTTATTTTATTTTTTTTATTTTGTAACATTTTTAAGTGGATTTTATATAAAAAAAATTAAATGAGTGTATAAATTTAAACTTTGTGTAAATTCTTTTTTTTTCTAATAAAAAATATTGAAAATTATTCATTTGTTTTATTTAAATTATTATTATGTATAAATGAAACGAAATAAAAGATTGAAAATTATATATGAATACGATGATTATATCGCGTTTATCAGGTGTCGACAAACTTTTTTGAGATGACATTGATTTTTTTTGACAGATCATGTTAAATTAAAGATATTGATAAAAAAAAACATTTTTTTTAACAAAAATAGTAATCACCCACATTATAATATGGAATTATAATAATCGATAAGACCATGATAGGATATACTTGACCGAATAGTGCACACCTACAAATTCTATTAATTTATAATTGCGAAACACCAACGACAATTTCAAAATATCTCACTCTCTAATGTCCTCGAATAATCCTTAGAATTTAGTCAATTTTTAATCGACATGGTCGTCAATACTACTTTAACATTGATATTATTTTTATATCAAGAATGTTAGCCAAATTTTAATAATAATAAAAAATACATTTCATACTTAAGATTCTTATGTTTAAAGTATAAATATGATATTCATATTAAAATTGATTTAAAATAGATCGAAATGCTTCAAAATGTCTCTAAAATAAATTTATAAATTCTTTATATAAATATTTTGGTTCCAAAAGTTGAACCATTGTTAAAATTTTTAATGAATTGCTACTTATTAAAATTATGACTGCTCATTCCTGTTTTAAATCTGTCCAGGAAATTTCGTCATTTTTTATTATTATTCTATTACTTTTTAGTCAATATTGAATTAAAAATAACGATTTTTTAATTCGTACAAGAAAGAAAAGAGTTATATATATATATATATATATATATATATATATTTTTTTTTTTTTTTTTTTTTTTGAAGTAATATTACATCAATTACCAATTGAATGATATTATTTTATTCATAAATAATTATAAATTTCAATATCGTACAGAAAATTTAATATAAATTCATCAAAAACTCAGTCACAAATCACAGTTTGCCCACCCCTGCCATATAAATTAAGCGTATTCTCTCACGAAACGATTTATAATAATAAAACGCGAATCGTTGAATCTCGACACAGATTTAATTGAAAAAAAAATACAATTGTTAATATTTCACTTGCAATTATTAATATCGATCGTTTATAATTTCGCACGAACTTTACGAATATCAATCATAATTATAATCCATACAATAGATTGTTAAAGATTTTCCAAGTATCACGCCTTATAATGCAACAAAGAAGAACATTGCAAAATTGCGAATCTATAATGTAATAAAATAAAATGAAAAAATTTTTTTTTAATATTTATATATGTGTGTGTGTTTTTCCAACAGTTTTTTTTTTTGCGTATTATGTATATGAAATATTTCGAGGTTGTTCGGTGTACGCGCGTGCGTGAAATTTGTTGCACAAATAAAAATCGCGAACTCATTCGAACGGAGCAAAAATCGAGTGTTCCACGTTCAGCTCGTGACTCGGAACTTCCGTTTGAAGCATCATCGATGAACCGATACATAATTATGTGTATCTCGTCTGTGATAAATTGATGATAGGGTTGTCAAATTTCAAGTATCTGAGTTGACGGAAGTATTTTAGATTTTGACTATAATTTATTAAATATATATATATATATATATATATATATATATATATATATATATATATATATTAAACAAGTGGACCCGTATGCGGATTTGCACACGTATGTGAACGGTCATTAGAAGTATATACCTTTTTATTATATTATATATATTCAGTTTATTAAAATTAAATTGTAAATATTATAAAAATAGCATAATAATGATCAAAAGTAACATACATTAACAATTCACATACCAATCAAACTATTACGCACTTATATTAGCGTGATATTTTATATATATGATGACGTCAGCGTGAGAGCGTGAGTCGTTCGGCGCGCGGCGGCGCTAGTGTTTTATATATATATATATATAATATATGAGCTCTGATTTCATATAGGATTTAATCTTTAATTTTATGTTCTGAAATATTTCATTATCATCATCATCATCATTATAAATTTGAAATAGTTTCTCAAGTAACTAATTAATTATTCCTGACTAATTCGAATGTAAAATAATTTGAATTTTTATTATATTTTAACATTTTTAAATACCGATGATAGAAATCATATCCTTTATTTTCATAAAAGAATGAATAGTTTTATGAAAATAAAATAATATATTTATTATTTATAATATATTAAAATATTAATCTGTTATTCAAATGATTTTAGATAATTATATTTTCGAATATTCCAAATAAAATATGATTAATTTTGTACTTTAAATTATTATTCCACTTTATTCAACTAAAAATTATTCAATTTTAACATTTTTTTTATCCTTATACTTTCAATTAAAACATCTCCATAATTTTTAATTTAAAAAAAATATCAAACGACATTTAAAAAATTATATTATTTTATGTTTAAATATTTGACAGTCATAGATTTTGGAAAAACCATTTCAAAACAATAACCCTGGTAATTACTATTAATACATTCATCAGTGAGTTAATGATGTTTTTTTTATTCTAGTCCATAAAAAAAAAATTTTTTTAATGAAAATATTACATTTCCCAGAATGTTTACATTTTTGCCTTGAAACAAATTTTCTTTGTAGTTTATAATTTATTAATATTTCCTTATATTAAATAACTAAATCACATAAAAATATTTATTTTCATCAACATTCGTCAAAATGTTTAAAAGTAATTATTTATTCATACATGTTACATTATAAAGATTTTGAAATGTTTAAATTCAACTATTCTATTCCTAGAAAACACACAAACAACTATTTGGAAAAACAAAAACAAATAATGTCTTGGAAATAAAATAATTTTACAACGAATATGAATCTATTTTTTTATCATCATCACGATTTTGGTGGAAAAACAAGATCTTCATCTGCTCCACCCAAATTTTGCGGTTAAACTCCGATTTTTTTTTTATAAAATAATAAGACGTCATCTTAAAATTTATTTCATATTAAAATGTCATCAATAAAATCATTTAATTTATATGTTTATTATTTTTTTTAAATCAATATGTAAATTAAGTAAACCAATACACGGAGTGCAAATATTTATATAATCGATGTGAATTTTTAAGGAAAAAGTTGATATTAAAAAATTGACTTTCTTAAATAGAAAATTTATATTATAAAATAATTTATTAAAAATTCTTAATGAATCATCAGAAATTCAGACCAATAACTTATTTCATAACCCTTCATAAAACGCAATTTTGCCAACGCTTTTTCCAGTCTTCGAAATAGTCGGAATAGTCTTTTTCCGGTATAGCCTTAGAGACCTACTTCGATTCGGTTTATATCTCCTCAATCGTATCAAAACGGCATCTCAGCATTGACCTTTTGAGTTTGTCGAATAGCCAGAAGTCGCACGGAGCCAAACCAAGCGAATACGGTGGTTGCAGAATGATATGAGTCGAGTTTTTGGCAAAACAGTCGCGATAAACCAATATATAACTCATTAATAATTTACTAGATTTAAACGACTGTTATATGAAATATTATTAATATATAATAATAATTGAATAATTCTGGTTATAAAATTATTATATATAAAAAAATAAAAAATATATATTAAATTGCCGGTGACATAAAAACGCAACAAAGAAACGTTCTTGAACATGAACTTATTGTCGGAGATCAAGTTGAAAAAAAAATTTAAGAAAGGTAAAAAATATTGTATTACAAATTTTATCATTTCAATTTCTGATATATTTACAATATATAATAAATATATGATGTATAAAAAATTTCTCGATGACCTTTGATTTTGAATGACAGCCAGAATTGTATAGTTAAACTGGTGTTAACTGCTGTATTGAATTTCGACTGATTTTAAATATTTAAACAGATCTGTATGTAAAATAAATATCGAATGAATGATAATAAAATTTACCTTTTTTTTTTCTTTATATATATTATATAAATAAGATATAAAATTTACGATGGAAAGTTTCATAATAATGGATTAAAAACGACAGTTAAGAAAGGATGCACTCAAATGTAAAAAAAAAAATACAGTTATAAGTGCATGAATAATATCACTTAAAATTAAACCAGATCACTGCAGTAAATATAAAATTTTTATATTGCATATTTTTTGAAATGCATTTGATAACATGAAAATATGTCAGTTTAACAATGACAAAAATAAATCGTTAGTTTACATAAATATTTAAAAGTTTACTTTGGGGCTGACGACTCAAAAAATCTACTGCAAGTCTATATAAAAATTATGATACGAATTTTTTTTTAAATCAATAATTATTTTAATTTAATTTTTTTATTTGTCATATTGAATAAATTCTTTCCAATCGATATATTTAGTGTATTCAGGAAAAATGTGAAGTAAATATAATATTTTTAATATATAAAATTATAAAAATATTTATTTTTTGATTTAAATGAATAATCATTTTTTGAAATTCGAATTGGCATATTTAAGGAACACACAGGAAACATGCTATATAAATTAGAAAAAAATCGCTTTAAAAATATTAAAATAATAATAATTATTATTATTATATTATGTAAATACTGAATCCATTTACAATCGATTGATATTTAAAAAAAAACTGTGAGAAAGAACGACGTCTAAAGGTTAAACAAAAGCAACAATAAAACTTGAAGAGCTTCGACAATTGTGCAATAACAACATAATAGAAATTTAAAGTTTATACACTATTTTTAATAATAATAATAATAATAATAGAAACGAATAGATTAAATAGGATTATTTAAGTCACGAAAACAGCCTTATAAAAATAACTAGTGGGAGAAACCCTCAACTAACCGATAACAGTCGTTGTAAACATTTCTTTTCGGTCAGTTGCATTCGCACGTCAAAGTCGAACAGTTGTTTCGACTGTCGTTTTACAAAATTTTTGGACTTTATAAAATAATTTATAATAAAAAATTACATAAATAAACGTAAATTACTAAATTCGTTCAGCGTATGCATTATATTTATTGTCTACGTTGAACAAAACAAACGTCCATTCATTCGGTAAGTACAAAAACAACTTTCAATACTGGGATTTTTATATTAAATTAAAATTGTTCAATGACTCGTTGTAAAACATTGTAATAATGGTCCGTTTAAAATAAATTCCATATCACAGATCCGATTGTTGTTTGAATAATTTTATGTAATAAACATAATACATAACGGCGTCGTGAACTTTTGCAATGTAAAGTGTGGCTGAAAAATTTTTCATGGTTAAACGGAATCATGAAAAAAAAATGTGCAATTCTTTGTACAGTTTTTAAATAGAAAAATTATGTAATACAATTTCTTTTTCTCTATAGAAATATTGCGTGTTTATTTTTTTTAAAAGAAAATATTTTTTAGACTATACATTTTAATTTACAAGTCACTTGTATTCTAAATGCATTGTATTGTTATTATTTTAAATTATATAATAGATATTGATCGATAAAAAAAACAATATTTTGTACTGAAAATTAAAAAAAATATTAACTTAATTTCTAATGATAAAAATTTGTTAAGAGTGATAATAGTAGATGTATGATATCTTAAATTTAAAAATATATTTTAATAGTTAAAAACAAGCAAACATGTATGTTACCACCAATCTACAAGTATAAGATATTGATACTTGTAGTTTGTAATATTTTAATATTTTCGTGATTATTTAACATTTATCTAAAATTGATTTGTAGTTATAAAAATAAAAAGAAACTGTCATAAATTTAGGGTTAAATATATAATAATTATATAATTTAAAAATCGTTTAAATAATTTCTGAATTAGTGATTTGAATTCTATTTATTAAAGTTTTTTACGTAAAATAAAAAAAAATCTTAAAATTATTAACATTATAAAAATAAATTTGTACCCTAAAAAAATACAAATGAAAATCTGTTAGGGATGTTTATTTAGTACGAAAATTTTTAAAGGTATATTAATTATTTTTAATAATAATGTTAAGTCAATGGTGCAATATCCAGTATTTAATTAAAAATATTTAACCGAAGGTTAAGATTTAGAATTTACCAGTTAATAATATAAAAAAAATGTGAATCTGGGTCAGGAATATTGAAAAAATGACCCAGGCTCAACTGGGTTGTTGCGACATTTATATTAATTTTTTGTATTAATTTTAATTTAATATATTATTTCAAAATATTAACATACATAATTTTTATAATACACGACGATTACTAATTTATTATATCAATTTCTGAACAGTTCGGCTATATATTTGTTATATTTTATATAAGTTTATCATACTTAATAAATCATTGTGAAGATATAATTTTATATAAAATAAAAATTTTATATACAGATTTATGGTATATTATATTAAATAAATACTTTCTCTAATTCTAATTACATATACAATTAACATAGATATAATCGTGCAAAAATCAAATATATTTTTGTACATTTTATTTATACAACATTGCATTCGACTCTTATATAATATAACAATATATAACACGATCAATCATACGATAATATTTATATAAAATAAATATAAACATTTTTTAAAAAATAATTCCAAAATGCAATAGCATCAAGCGGATTACGAACGTTGTTATTATTTAACAACAATAATAATTACAATTTTCAGACGGATAATTGTGAAAATTCGAATAATTATGAAATCGGCTGAAATTCGCCGACATTTTATTATTGAGCCATTTTGATTTTGCTCAACGTTCTTTAAAAATTTTCACCTAACGAAATTTTCAACGATTCGTCTAAAAGTTGTTTTGTTGACAAAGCCTATTTTTTTCTATCTCTCTCTCACTCTGTCTATATTTAAAATACGATTTTCACGGTTAATATTGTATTTATTTATTTTTTTTATATATATATTTATCTAAGTAGTATACGGCCTGAATAAGTGGAATAATTTTCACGTTGAATATTATTACGAGGATTTTTTTATTATGTTGCTCAATATAGGCATTATAATTAGTCTTATCTGTTGCGAATCGGGTTTTTCCTTCGTATAACGGTTTTATTAATCGAAATCGAGGAAAAATAAACATATTTGTCGATTTTACAAGAATATATAAATAATATATTAATATAATAATATAATTAGAAATGATCGAATACATGGATATGAAATTCAAAGAAAGTGATTGTGCGATATTTGTTTTAAGAAACACTAAAATTTATATTAATATATAAATATATATATATATATATATATATATATATATATATATATATACTGTGATTAAAAAATAAGGTGAAATTGCCATTTAAAACTCTCGAGTATTAGGAAGATAGATTCGCGACTTTTTGCAACCACCGTATTCACCTGATTTGGCTCCGTGTGACTTTCGGCTATTCAGAAAACTCAAAAGGTCAATGCAGGGACGCCGTTTTGATACGATTGAGGATATAAAAACCGAATCGAAGAAGGTCTTGAAGGCTATACCGGAAAAAGAGTATTCCGACTATTTCGAGGACTGGAAAAAGCGTTTAAAAATATTTTTATATTACAATTTATGTGTAAATTATATTTTTCAACATTGAAAATATTAGAAATAAAAATAATTTATATAGTGTAAAAAATATAATAAGCAGACATTTGTAATTAATATGCAATTATTATGAACTACATGAATGAAAAGATCTGAAAAAAAATATACATATATAAAAACGAACGGTTTTTATCACACTTTTGTAATAAATTATTTTGACCGGGTCATTCTAAAAATCAAGTTCGCTTTCATTAAAATTCATTTTGACATCGTTAGAATGGATTGGTAAAAAAATATCTATTCATATATGTAATATATTCTTTTTATATGTTGTTAAAAATAAAACGAATATATTAAATTATATCTTTTCGAGCTTCTCTTAACATATAATTAATGAACGTCCGTAACGCCTTTTATATGTACTTATATATATATATATATATATATATATATATATATATATATATATATATATATATATATATATATATATATATATATATATATAGTTGTAAAACTAATTTTTCAGGTTCACAAACAAACAACAAACAAAAACAACAATAGTGCAAATCATTATTACAAGGCTTTGTAATACGATATTTTTATTATTATTTTCATAAATAAATAAATAAAAAAGAAAATTATAAAAGAGAAAATGCTGCACAATGGTTCACAGATCGTCGATGAAAATATACGCGTGAACTCGACGCCTAAACTTGACTTTGGCGCATACCGTCTTGTTTGTTCCGCTTGTCAATTACGTCAGTGTCATTTAAAGAAATAAAAAAAAAATATCAACGTCAGCAATGTCAAGGACGACATCTTAACTAACTCAAATTAAAATTGTTTTTTTTTTCTTACGATCTCACCTTATTTAATTTATTTTTTAGATCGAATACCGATCGTTTTATCAGGTAGGTGTGCCCGCCCTGGTGTCTTTTTTTTTACACTCGAGGGTTATCCACCTACGACATTTCCTGATCACTTTCAAAAATTTATCTTGAGGCTTTTACGCTATAATAAAAAAAAACACGCGAATCCGTCTATTATCGCAAATAATAAACACTCGTATAATTAAGTAATAATTTTTTTAAAAAGTAGTTTCGCCTGCCCGATCAGCTCTAAGTGTCGACATTCCATAAATATATATTTTTATCTAATATGAAATAATTTAAAAAAAAAATAGTGCACGCTATTAATTTAAATTACAATTTTAATTAATTGGAAATTTTCTTTTTCTAAGTTTCAAGTTCGAGCTTTGCGTTGAACTCTTCACGGTCGTCTTCATAATTATGTAAATTGACGTAAGTTCAATAGCAACATGTTGAATATTTCTCGTCAATGTTGTCATTGATATTTTCTTGAATATCAATATCAGATTTTAATGCATTTTTTTCTCTCCGAATTTATTTATCAAAATAAGAACTGATAATATAATCAATGATAAATATTTATTTATTTAGGAAAAGAAAGGAAAATCTCTACATACAAATATTGTATAATTATCACCTTTGTTTTCTAAACATATGTATTCCTTTAATTTTCTTCATTTTTTAAGGGTCGTAATATTTTTGATTTTAAACAAAGCACATAAAGGTATTTTAGGAAAAGTACTACCATAAATTCTATGTTGAGAATATTTTGCACGACGTTCCATGAGTATATTTTGTATATTAATTTAAAAATAAATTATTTTTATTTATTTTTGACATTTCAATTGGCGAAATGTCATCAGTGCAAATATTAGATTTAATCGTGACCCCGGTATTTTCATTGATATTTTCATAGACTTTACAAAATGAAGAATATTATTATTAAAAAAAGCGTAATAGTAATTAAATTATTTTTTTTAAATAATAACTAACTAAAAAAATATATTTGAAAAGTTAAAATTTTCATTATGAATTTATATGCACATTGAAATTATTTTAATTAAATAATTTTTTGAAACATTAATTTTTAAACGAGGATTTTACAAATATTTGCTAAATAAATTTTAAAATTAATGTTTTGTAACCGCAGTCAATTATTGCGCCCGGAAGAAAATAATTTCCATATTTTCGTGTTCATAATAAAAAAAATATATAATTAATGAGAAAAAAATGTAATCAATTGTTTTATCTCCGTGTTGAAAGGGTTAAATTTATTATAATTATGTAAAACCGATAAAAACAACAACAACAACAAAAAAATATTTTAAAAAATATCGTAATAATGTTTATAAGTCATGTCAAGGTAATTCATTTATTAAATTTGCATTATTTTTATCTTTCGATAAAAATAACATACATTAAAATGATTTTTTTTAATATGAAGTTTTCAGTATGAAAATATTAAAATTTCCTTATTGTATTTTTTCTAATTTAAAAAAAACTAGTTAAACTATTTAATTAATTTTTTTTTCATTTAGACGTCATCGATATTTTTTTTATTACAGATATTTGATATAATCACGTCGAGTCACAATGATGAGATTTATATCGTCGACTTTGATATTAATGATATCAGTATTGGTGTCAGCAAAGTGTCATAGTAATAGTCTAAAATTGGTGAGAGAATGGAAAGAGGTCGATTTCATGTTTCCTGATGAAGCTTCAAAATATGACGCCATAAACAAACAATATTATATTAGAGGAGAATCTCTTCCTATCGATGTTGACGTTTATTACAACAAAGGTATGTTTTTCATTTCTTCCTTATGTCATTAATAAATGATTATTAAAATGTCATACAGCATATTCTAGTAGAGCATTATTCTCTTTACAATATAGATGGCGCTGTTGCGCAACATGACTAACTCTAACTAACCATTTATAATATATTAATAAACATTAAAATTATACTCATTAATATCATTGAAAATAAACCACTCATCATCATATAAATGGTGCTATAATCCAACTATTTTACATTTTTACTACATTCAATCCTTAACTTTCATTTAAATATAAACTAATTATAAAGAATTAGTTTTATTTTTATCGTTATTTTCAACATTTTCATTGTGAAATCAATACAATCACGCATTACACGAAAGAAAAAAAGTTAATGAAACAGGTTTTAAAGTGTCATGCGAATGTTAAAGTGTTTATTTAACGTAACTGATAATTAATCATCACAAAAATAGTCGTGAAGACCAAACCGAAGAATAAAAATAAATTCACGTTCACATTTAAATAATATTTTATGTTGAACAAATTGACTTTTTTTTTAATAATAATTCAAAATCTTAAAATTTATATTTTCTAAAAATCATTAAATACCAAAAAATACAACAATAATCATGTTTTCTTTGTTGTTTTTACTGCACTTTTTATTATAAATAACTCGTGATAATAATACTATATTTCTTTATATTTTATGAATTTTTAAAATTTATCTGTTTATTTAGTGTAAACGTTTACATTATAAAAAAAAACAACATGTACATAAAAATTTAAAAATCTAAAAATATTCAGTAAATTAAACGTATATATAATTATTGAAAAATTACAATCAATATAGACGATTTTTTTTATTTATTTTAATTATATGATATTTCACATTCCAATTTAACGATTAAAATTATTGACAAAACACATGCAAAATACTAATGAATGAAAAAAAAATATTATTGAAATATTTGACTGATGGATAATAAATACCACAAAAAAATTGTAATGACGCAAATACGTTTATTAAGATTTTTTTTATACATTGAAAAAAATTGAACTCAAAACAGTAATAACAGCAATCGAATGAAAACCACCAAATTAAGAAGAAAAAAAAATATATATGCATATAAAAAAGTTAATAAATGGAAAACTAGAAAATAAATCAAAAATTTTTATATATCGGACTTTATAAAAAATAAAAAATAATTTGTGGTATTTTTTTTCTATCATGAGATGCTTAGTAATCGGAATATACTATATAATTCTTCCTAGAAAATATCCGCATTATCTAATACTGAATCTTCAAAACAAAACGAGCGAATATTCAACGCTTTAATGCATCGTCGATTATTTAATATTCGCTGAAACCGGAATATGCATGTATTTTTTTTTTGTTGTTTTAATACATCTTTGACACATTTTATTTTATTATATCGTATTATAAAAATATTTTCCAAGTTGAAAAAAAAAGATTTATGAATTATTATGAATGTCGAATGACGAAACAGAGTGCAAGGTGTTCGTTGTTCTATGAAAACGTTTCACCATGTTTATTAAAAAATAAATAAAAATAAAAATATAATAGAATATTACAAATGCAGCAATCAATTGTACTAATGATATTCAGATATAAGCAACTTTGTTATTTAGGTTCAAGGAGTTTTACTCTCATAATCGACATTATATTTAATTTTATCTATTATTAAATATGATAATAAAGGTTGAAGCCGATATTGATAGAATATTTGCAAACATAATACAATTATTTAATACTTAAATTGTTTTAAATATATATGAAAAGCAGTTGAAACTATTAAAATTATATACGCATTTCAACATATCAGATGTTAAAATGAGGTCTTCATCACTATTTTATCGTTCAAGTTTTTTTTTCTTAGTATCAGTATTTAAACTTGATATATTTCTATCTACACATGGATTACTTCAACAGATAAAATCTACTCATTCTAAAGATATAGTTCATATGATAATATTTTCTAATCGAAACTTTCTTTTACATTTGTTATTATATGATAAAAAAACTCTATAGAAGTCTATGAAGTTTTAAAAACGGTCCGTTAAAACCAAATTAAAAAGCCCTAATATAATAATAATTCATTTATATGTAGTCATTTAGTTTTGACAATAGTAATAATCAATGTATCTTTTTCAGCTGGTAAAACTAAGATTTTTGTAACACTTCCACGTTGGGGAGCTGGTCGTCCGTTTACTCTTGCCACAGTTAATAATGATCCTACAATCGACATCAATTTATTGAAACCATATCCTGATTACAGTTGGCATGTTAATCAAGGACAAAATTGTCAAGGAATGACTTCTATATTTAGAATTGCTGTAAATTATCAATTAATACATTATATTATATAATACTGAAATATTTCAATTAATACTTTATTATTTTTTTTAAAGATTGATGAATGTCAAAGACTTTGGGTATTAGATACTGGTAAAATTGGAGAAGATCAAGTATGTCCAGCTCAACTCTTAGTTTTCAATTTGGAAACAGATTCATTAATCCACAGACATATTATATCTGATTCATCATTGAGACGACATTCTTTGTTGGTGACTCCTGTGAGTTTTAAATTTAATAATTTCACTATAAAACAAGATTTGTTATTGAGAGCAATATCAAGTGATACGTTTTTAAATATATAACAAAATATTTTAAAAAAGTAATTATTGAAACAGCGCCATCTACGAGAATATGTATAAACATTATATTGAAAAAAAACTGCAAATTACTAAGACACTATTCAATACAATGTAATTTAAATAAATACACCTCTGAATAGAAACTAATTTGTCACGCCTTCTATTACTCAATCTGTTGCCCATTCAAAGAAGTTATAGATAGCATCACCGATGAAGAAACTAGTTTTAATTCTATGACGATTTTACGGTTTTTTTTCCATTAAGAATATGCCCCAGTTTTTTTCCACACTATATTTAGTGTTTTATTTGCGGAAAATGTGCGTTAACCGTAAAAGTTTATCAACCTCACTCTGCTTCATCATACGTAACGATGATTACTTTTGATTTCGTTTAATTTAACGAACAATTAAACGGATACAGTTTGATTTTTATAAATTAAAAAATTTGCTAGTAGACATTTTTTAGCTTAGTTTATAAACTTTGCACCGAAATTGGAATAGCAGAAATTATTCGACGACTTGAGAAACATGAAACAAGTTTCATCGAGGGCGTCAGAATTAGCAAATTCACATAAATTTCTTTCTTTTTTTTATTCAGGTCGTCGATGTGAGAGATCCTCATAATGGATGTCGTGATACTTTTGTATATATGGCTGATATAACTGGTTATGGATTAATTGTGTATGATCTTTCCACTGATCGGACATGGAGAGTAGATAATAAACTCTTTTATCCTTTTCCATCGGAGGGAACAATTAATGTGCAGGGTAATTATAATTAATATATATATATATATATATATATATATATATATATATATATATATATATATATATATATATATATATATATATATATATATATAATTTTGTTAAATTATAATATTCTGAATTTATTATATAATTAAATTATTAAATTATTTTTTTATAACATCTATACATATATATTATTACTAAATTAATCAGTATTTAAATAAAAGTACTTTTCAAAATTTTATATAGATGTCGCAATTTTTTTTTTATTTCTTAAAAATAATAATAAAAATATAATATTTCTTTTTAATTGTATGAAAATTTCAAATTTCAGGTGAAGAATTTGATTTGATGGATGGAATCATTGGAATGGCATTGTCGCCTTTGAAGCATTCTTTAGATGACAGAACGCTCTATTTCCACTCTTTAGCTTCGGTGACCGAAAACTATGTGAAAACGTCAGTACTTCGTAATGCTACAGCTTGGCAAAACGGAGGTTCTGCTAATCCGAGAGATTTCAAAGTATAAAATTAGAAATACAAATTAAAAATATATATATATTGTAAAATTGCTAAAATTTATATTGATTTTAGGTTTTCAAAAAAGTTAGACATTCACAATCAGCAGCCGAAGCCATGGATAGAAACGGAATTCTCTTCTTTGGACTTTTAACACCATGTGCAATCGCCTGTTGGAACACCAATACGGAATATTCACCGGCTAATACTGCTATCATAGCACATAATCATCAAACATTACAATTTCCAAGTGGTGTCAAAATTGTCAATAATCTCAGAGGAGAGCAAGAACTTTGGGTTCTATCGTGCAGATTACAAAAAGCTATGACTGGAACGATGAATTCTAATGAAATCAACTTTAGAATACAGGCTGGAAAAGTTGATAAGTTGGTGAGGAATACGGTGTGCCATCGTCCCCACGGTCAGCATTTTTTAAGCAATCTGGTGCCAAATCATCAGGCACCATTTGGGAACATTTTCGGCTTTGGAGAAAACACGTACTGGTGGAAATAAATAAGTTATCGCAACGATTTTTCAATTGAAAATTATAACGTTCAAAATGGACCACTTTTGAACGTTTTATAATTTAGACGGATCTAACAAATAAACAAAAAATAAATAAAAAACAACAAACTTTTAAGACCAAAAATGTCTTAAAAAGTGATGCCATTTCAATTATAAAATGTGATAAATACGAACTTCATATTAATTTATATAATTTTTATTAAAAAATATACAATATTTATAAAAAAAAACGTTGCAAATATTTTTTATTTCAAAAATCACTTTCTAAAATGTTTTATATACTAATAAAATAAATTTAATATATGATGTTAAAGATAATAATTTTGACATTAAAAATGAATATATGTTAGTTATTAATATATATATATATATATATATATATATATATATATATATATATATATATATATAGGAAAAAAAAGTATTGTGTTTATGGTTATTCTATTTATTTTTTCAAATCAAAATTTTATTTAACTGATTATTATCTAAAGCATATAATATGAAAAATGTATTTGAAAACCTTTTCCTTTCATATAGTTATTAAATTTTTATTTATTAAAACAATTTAACACTAAAAGTGCCGACGTTTCAAATGAATACAAAATGAAGCATGAAAATTCTCTTTTTTGAAAGAAAATTAAAAAAGATTACTAAATGAATTTAAGATTATTAGATAAATGATAATGTAAAATATATTATAATTAAAATCTAGAATTTATTTTATAGTAAAGATCAATAGTTTGTTGCTGAATGTTGTGACCTTCATTTAAGGTCGTCAGATTACTCCAAGATCCTTGATCTTCAGCTATTTTCATTATTCTCTTTATTTCACATGTTTTTTTTACATTTTACTTTCAACCTTTTCTTAAGTCATGAACTTTTTCATGTCATCTTTTCGTAAAATATGCATTTATTCCTCAATAACAATATCATTATTTATATAAATTTCGCTTTATTAATTCCAAAATAATCATTAAAATTCAAGTTATTCCCAACCGGTTGACGCTTTTGGGATAAAATAGTTAGTTATTAAATAATATATAAAAGTTAATAAAAAACCTTAAAGTCTGCTCTGATAAAAGATATGAAATACTAATATCTTTTTTATAATACAAAATAGATAATTATAAATTTTATCTAGAATATAGTTTTTACTAAAATGTGTTCGTGATTAATTTTTATTACATTTCCTTTTAATCATATTATATTTCATTCATTACAATATATTTTTCATTCAATAATAATAAATGAATTTCTCATTATTATTTATTCAATTCTGAATATTGAGAATTTATTAATTTTAATGCTTATAAGTAATTATTTTTCAAAATCTCAAAATTGTTTCGAGAACCTCATTGTTCATATTTTTATATCTAATTAAAATATAAATGTATTAAAAAAATTCTTAAGGACATTAATAAGTGGTCACCGTTTATTTTTTAAAATATTACTTTATTAAATGCAATCAGTGTTTGAATTAAACCTATCAAAACTCAATTATTGTCAGAAAATACTAGAACTAGAAAAGCGGTCATTAAATACTTGCAATTTTAATATTTTAAAGCCCTAAAACGCTTTAAAAATATTGAAATTATTTCATCTTGAAGAAAAATTAGTATTTATATAAATCTAAGGAAAATAATTACAATTTACCTGCTTGAGTTTTAAATTACAATTTCATCTTACTTTTTTGTATATCCTTCATTTCACAATTTATTCCCTGAATCATAAAAAAAGTTGAGATAACATATAAAATAATCGTTTATAAAATAGATGTAAAAATAAATAAAATGCAACTTTTTATATATTGCAAAGTGAAATCAAACTTCTGTAACGATAATTATTTACATGAATGAAAAAAATAATTTTTTCGCATTATTTAATATGAAGTTGATTTACAATTTTAGAATGTGATCTAGTTTAAACTTTTACGCTATTGGAATAAAAAAAAATATTTTACGCAATCAAAAGTGCAATGAACTATTACATGTATGTGATTTTTTTTAATGTTATTAATTCATAATGAATATTTTAATTATTATATATATATAATGCGTTATTTGTACTTGAAACTAATTATATACTTTTAACTATATACAATGTTAACTAGACTGTTTATAAATATACTAAACGTTATATTTTTAGTTGTCAACTGAAAGTTTCAATTCATCCACATCACTTATAATTAATTATTGCCATTTAAAATTTTGAAGACAACTTGAATTAAGTTCTAAATGGCTTATTTAAAAAGGAAGGGTTAATTATAGATTGGTCAATATTGAATTCTTGAACCGTTTTTATCAAAACAAATTTCAATGAATAATGATACTTCCTATTATTACTTACATATTTTAATACATGAATTCAAAATTATGCACACATTTGCTAACAATATAATTGCTGAAGGAGAAAACAAAAACTGAACATCACCATTTCGCAGCTTTTGCATAACGTCGTCTAGTCTTTCTTTCCATTCTTTTTCTCTTTTTTTTTTTATTTTTTATTTTTACGGTGAAGGTAGATCCGATGGAGTACACCCAGCTCAAAACCTAATCCCCCCTTTTATCGAAAAATATTGTAAGATTGTGAGTAAAATTGAATATCTTAGTGGGAACAGTTGTTCAACGGCCGCTGAGCCGTCACCATTAAACATTAACCGGTTAAAATTGACCAGTTAAAGTTTGCACGAATCGGTAAATAACTATTATAGTGTATTAAAAATAGATCATGGTTGATTAATTAATTCTTTATATATATACACATGACTTATTTAATATATATTTTTTTTGTTCAAATATATATTTAAAAATTTTCATATTGATCTATATTCACGTATATAATTTAGATTTCATTTTTAAAATAGTTTTTTTACAATTTTTAATATACTTATGATTAATTTAAAAAAATATTTAGTTATGATAATATTTCCAAAAAAATAGAGAAACATTGTTCTACATAATTATAATTTAAAAAAATCAAAATTTTAACACTTTTTTAGACATATATATAATTTTTAAATTTTATAATTATCAATTTCTTAATTAACTCACAAATATTATAATATTTACATTTTTATTTCTTTTTAAACGTTTTTAATTGAAAAATTTGATACAATTTGAAAATTAATAATTTTAATATATATATATATATATATATATATGTGTGTGTGTGTGTGTGTGTGTGTGTGTGTGTATTAATTTCTGGTTCATATAATATTTTAAACAATTTTTATACTATAAAAATCAGAAAAATATAATTTATATTTTAACATTAATCC